>APFE030105673.1:76811-114562 GCA_000404065.3 Pinus taeda | reverse complement strand
AAAATTATAAAATGTTTTATATTGTTTGTACTTGTCGTATCTGGATCCTGGATTTTCAAAACACTGGCAAATCTATATCTGAATCTGAATATGCATCTACATCCTGGTAACTTAGACAAAAAATATATTAATGACATTTCCAACTCATATAAGTTATAAACCAGCAGCCAGTGCACAAATTCATAGAATCATCTCATAAAACATGATAATACAACATTTGACACTAAATATTTATATGCAAAACAATAAACTATTATTTGATACATGCATGGCTCTCAAGAGAGGGATTGATCCGGATTTAAACAGGAACGCAACAAATTACAGAGATAACTATAAACATAGAGATGCAGCGGAAATAATACATCATTTCATTAATGTGAAACACTGAAATATGCTTACAAACAGAAATGGAAATAAACCAGCTAGGGCGATGGTAGCTTATCTTTGAAAAAAAATGTGGTGGCTACATGCCTTTGAACTGCCTTACAATGAGGCTCGAGGGCATTTTTATTATTGAACAATAAGAGCAAACCCTAAACAACCAAAACCCTAACCCGAGGAGATGTAACACCAAGAGTTTATGGGCCCCATTGGGGTGAGTTGAACATCCAACTTCCCAGGGTCGCGACTTGGTCATATTATCTCCATTTGACGTGCATGATAACCTGTTGGAAAGATCTCTCCAAGGACTACGACAGAAAAGGCGATTTTAGATAGCAAATCGTTGGCGGTAGATTTCCGAAAAAACATCGTTTAGGGCCTCAAATTGGCTCCGGAAGTTTAAGACCCGAAAAAAATGCTAAAAATAGTAAATTGTGTACAATTAAGGAAACTGGAAAACTGAAAGAAGCAATGGTGGGGGTCCAAGTGGAATTGGCTGGTGGCCACCAATATCCACCTAAATCAGGGATCAAAAGGGTAAGATTGGTGAAGAAAAAAGAAGAGAAGGTGCAACTATGTCAATATTAGGGATTGTGTAATATCCCCAATTTTATTTTCCGCATTAGAGACAATTTTAGAAAAAGGGAGACATTTTCGACATTGGCACTTAAGCGGAAAAAGGAAATTACTGCTTTAGTGGAGAGTGGGGACTTCAAGGAGAGAAAATTTGAGCCAAGAGGCAATTTGCACTAGTGCAAAGAGAGAGAGAGAGGAAGGGGTGTGAATTAGTTGAAGGTGGGGACCACCAAGGGAGAGAGGACCAACAATTATAAATAGAGCCTAGAGGCCTTCATTTGGTATCTGTTGGTCATTCGGTAATTCAATCATTGTTGGCCCTCTTCTCTTGAGTTGCTTATAGCCAAGGCAACCCGTGATATTCAGCACAAAGAATTTCCGAGCAGGAATTCCACCCTCATTTCAGAGAACTTTGAGTGTCTCCCTAGTAAGGCAATTTGGGGAGTCCAATTCAGGATTTCCATAGAGCTTTATTACAAGTATTCAATCTGTTTTGCACACTCCTTAGGCGCAGAGGCAGTTCAAGTTGCTAATTGGAGGATCAACTATTGTGAGTTGGAGTTCTGGCTATTTTGCAGATAATTATCTCTATTGATGTCAGTGATTGTATAGTGGATTTGCAGAGATGAGATCAACATTATTTTGTAGGCCAAATTTGTTAATTCTGGCAGTGTGCAAAGTTTCTTGGACACAGCCTACGCAGGCATTGAGAGAGAGTTGATTCATGGAGCAAGGGGTTGGAAAAAGGTTGGGATTCTAAAGTTGAATTTGTAGGAGAGAGTGAGGAAATTTCCAATGGTGGATTGGGCTTAATTCAACAATATTAGAACTGGGGGCATTTTTTGGCCAAATTGGGTAATTTGCACTTGTTGGGGGTCATCGGGGGTCAATAGATTCAGCCCAAACCCTTCCTGGGTTTTTGTGGGTTTATTGAGAGGAATCCCCAACTAATTTTACAGAATTTTCTGAGCAAATTTGAGGGTCGAAATCTCAACTCCATTCCACCAACACCAGCAATATTTCCAAAGCAAAGCACAGTTATTAGGGGCGAGTCATTCTACCACTTGGGTCAATGTAATTTTGGGTTTTGTTGGGCATCTAGTGAGGAGGCCACCCACAGAGTTTCAGTTCATTCTGAGCATTGTTCATGGAAAATATTCCAGTTCCATTCAGCAGCCAACAACATCGTTTTCTAGGCAAGGCATAGTTTTTGGTGGAAAACCTCTCTAGCACTTGAGTATTGTACTCTCACCTGGGTTTTGCATAGCTTGCAGTAGCAAGCCCAGGTTCTATCTTTCTTTTCATCTGAAGTATTCAGTTCTCCACATTAATAAAATGGCTCAGTTATTTGTCTTATTTATTGTGTTTTATTGACTGGTGCATGCGTAGTAAAATTTATTTGCTATAACCTAGTTCATGTGTATATTATTAGCTGTAGATTTCATTTCAAAATATTACAGTGTTATCAGAGCATGATCTTAGCCAGCAATGGGGAAACCACCAAAATCATAGAGGTGTAGGCATGCATGCCTAGTGATGGATGGAAGTATGGACATTCCAATGACACAAGAATGATGGAGTACACAGAGGCTCAAGGGGGAAATCAACAGAAATAATGAGAATCTAAAAGAATTAAAAAAAATGTGGGCCTAGTGGTGTAGCAGTAAGGGGATAAACCCGGACCATTTTGATTTTTATGACACAGACCTTAGAGATAAGCATGCCACGATGGTGATGTTGAAAAATCTAGGGCAGACAATTAGGGTGTTTATTTAAATTGATTTCTCTTTTATCCTTCACATTTTCTTGTGATTTATATTAGGGTATTTTCATCACTATTTAGTTTTGTTTATCATCAATACAAATGCCAATAAGAAGATCACAATGGAATCACAAGAACACCAGATGTAGGTTGCTAGCTAGGGCCAAAAACTCTCCTAGAGAGGAAAACCCACAAAATCTCTTCTTATAGAATTTGTTCAACAAAAACTTCCAAGACTATGACCTTGACCTAAGACCAAACCTTCCAAGTGAGGAGCGAGCCAGAATCCAAATCAATTCTCTGCAAAATGATGACTAAAGAAACCTCAGTTTGTCCAACAGATCCACACGTGTGAGCAGCGCAAACACAGATTTCCCTTCTTCGCTTGCCTCTACAAAAATTTTTCTTCCTTCCATAAACTTTGTTGGATCTGATCTCTTCTTCTCTTCGTATAGATCAAAAGGATCTCATTTGTTGTGTGTCTCTCAATAAGGATAGCGAGTTCCTTTTATAGGCTTTTAAGGAGGTGAATTAAGCCTCTCTAGGCCGATATGAAGAAGGTTTGCCAACCCATCACTTGGAGGCTTCTAGACATGACTTTTTACATTAAACATCTTTTCTTTCTTAACACATAGACATGACTTTTTACATTAAACATCCTTTCTTTCTTGACACATGGGCCCTCCAAGGGCTAGTACATCATGATCTTAACCTTTTGACTTGTCAACAAGACCCCTAAAGCACTCAATGGGTGCTTTGACCTAGGACCACAACATGATGGACAAGAAACCCATTTTAATAATATATTTTTTCTTTTTACAAATAAAATTTATTTTCTTTTTTTTTACAAGTACATCAAGTCATGACTCAAGAACAATTATGAAGACCGATACTAGTTACATTTCAACACTCCCTCTTATCTAGGGAAGTATTCATAATTGACCATAGGTACAAGGACAATACTTCCATTGAATTACTCTCATAAGAAGGGTTGGATTCGTAAGCCATCTTAAGCATCAATTGTCAACATTATGATCAATATACAACTAGCATTGTCAACATAGAAAGGCCTTGAGTAACACGCTCTATCTCTTAATAGATCAGAGCACAATGTTGGGAGGTTTTACCTGGGACACCACACTACCTCTTAAGGCACATACCCCATCTGGATGTTCACAAAGCATGTCTTTCTAGGACCATTTTTGTCCTGGATTTACACATCCTCAAGGAATTTCCTCTTCGACTCTTCTTACCCATTGAATTCCCTTCCTCATCCTCAAAGAGTATCGGTCACCAAACTACTTCCTATCTCGGATTCCAAATCCTCAAGGAGTATCTGTCTCAAATGCTTACCCAATCCTCTGAAGGCCCTTCTCTCCTCATGGTCTTCACTAAGAACTACAATTGTTAGCCCTGCTCCAGTGCATGACACATGAAGCAAAGAACTATATCTATCACTCCCTCTCAACCAGGGAGTAGCTCCCTCTCAACTAGGGAGAAATGTCAATCATCAGCTACTATAGTAGCTCTCAGGACTCCATTGTCATCATCACACGTGCAAACTTTCTTTGAACCTCAGAGGGTCCTCTATATACAGTGTCACTGGGTTATAAACCTCACCTTCTTTATCATAGAGCTTGTCTTCTTCATAACTTCTTTGTAGGCCATAGGCCATCTTCTATAGCACTTTCCTTCAACAAATCATAGTGTTGAACCAACAGTTATGTCATCCTTTTACTGCCTCAGGAAGTGATCTTTTAGTCCACTGTAATATCCCTTTTAGGAATATTTCTCAAATATCAGCAAACCCCAACCAGAAAAACGTACAAGTGGTATAATAGCCAGAAAACTCACAGAGACGAAATAATGATAGAGCAGCAAACAACAATGTATACATGAAACATAAACAAATACTTAAGAAATGTAGCAAGAAATGCTAAGCCATTTTATTATACTGAGCAATACAATGAGTACAGGAGGTGATCAGAAAGATGATACCTCGACTTGCACAAGGCAAGTGAATAAATACACTCAGAATAGCAAAGGAATGGCCTCACACTGATCTGTGTCCCAGCTGCTGGAAAACTGTCATGTTGTTGCTGCTGCTGGAAATCAAATGAGGATTTGGGGCTATTCCCCTCCTCAAAAAAGGCTGAAACTCTGGAATCGGATTCTACTCAAGAAACCCAAAAAAACCCAGAAAGCTTTCCTGAAATGGCTGACCCCTGAAAATCACCCCCTTAGGGTTCTGCGCAGTCTCTCAAGGCTCTGCGCTGCCACTGAATGAAACCCTCCAGAAATCTACTTGAAACCTCTGCCAAAACCCTCCAATATGCAAGGGCTAATCCCCTGCTCATTCTCCCAGCACAAATCCTACTGCAAACCCTCAAGCTAGAACTCCTGCCAGAAAGAACTGCGTCATCCCTCTTAGTGTTGTGTAGCCCTCCAAGATGCTCAATCCTCTTGCCAGAAATGCTGATGAAACTACTGCCAAAATGTTGATGGAAATACCTTGCCCGAGTAGGCACTCGAAGTCCCCCGGGGCTAAGGGTGAGATCTCCGAACGGAGACACTCAATGCACTAAACAGTGTTGCAGACTAGCTAAACAGCCAGTGTGCTCTAAGTCGAAGTGACTAGCTCAAATGCACATAACTGAATGCCAAAATGAGGAAGCTCCTCTCTCCTTTATAGCCTTTGCCTCTCTCAATCCCAAGGCCCACCTTCTCCAGCGCAATCCCTCTCTTGCCACGTATTTCTTCCCTACTGTGCAGTCCCTCCAAGTGTCTGCGTGGGCTCCATTTCTGCGTCCCCCTTTTGGCCCCCTTGGCTCCCCTTTAAGTCACAATGTTGTGCTACTAGTAAGTGACTTTTATTCTAAAAGTGAGTCATCTCCCCTTTCCCTCACTTTTTTATTCATAAATAGCTATAAAAGGCAAAAATTAAGCAAACTCAAATATTCCAATTAGCCATCGCTAATTAGGAATATTACAGTCTCCACCGGAAAAATGTTGCTTGTCCTCGAGCAACTGAAGTGATGGATGCTGCAAGATTTTCTCACTCTCTCAAGTGGCATCCTCATCCGGCAAATTCTTCCACCTCACCAAGAATTCCCGGACCGTCCTGCTCCGCAGCTACCTCTCCCTGGTATCAATAATAGCCTCTGGCTGCAACACCAAATGCCCCTCATCATCCATGGGTGGTAGCTCATTTGTCACTGTCACCTGCTGCCCCAATGCCTTCTTCAGGCATGATACATGAAAAACATTATGAATCTTGCTGCCTTGGGGCAGCTCCAACTCATATGCAACCTGTCCAATCCTCCATATCACTCTGTATGGCCCATAAAAGCGGGGCTTGAGCTTCTCAGCCCCCTTCTGCTTCAGTGTCGACTGTCGATATGGCTGCAATCGTAGGTAGACCATGTCCCCTACCTCAAACTGTCTCTCCACCCGACCCCTGTCAGCATACAGATTCTGCTGGTTCTGTGTTATGGCCATGTTATCCTTGAGAGCTCAGAGGATATCTTTACTCTCTTGGATCCAAATCTTAGCTCTCGAAGCCTTGCTATCACCAAACATCATGTCAACAAAAGATAAAGGATGATACTCATACAAAGCATAGAATGGTGACATACTGATGGACATGTGATGTGTAGTGTTGTAGCAGTATTCCCCTAGATGCAACCACTTCAGCAATGCTCTCTGCTGCCCACTGACGTAGTTACGCAAGTAGCCCTCCAGCCACTTGTTAACTATCTTTGTCTGTCCGTCTGTCTGTGGATGATAACTAGTGCTTGGTGTCGACTCCATCCCCACTAGCCGAAAACGCTCCTCCCAAAACCCGCCCATGAAATCGCTGTCTCTGTCACTGACGATGGTCTTAGGAAGACCATGTAGCCTGAAGACCTCTCTGAAGAACAACTCGGCCACCTGTGCTGCTGTGTAGTGTGCGGATATGGCAAAGAAATGTGTGTACTTCGTCAGCCAGTCAACGACGACAAAGATACAATCCTTGCCCTGTATCATGGGCAACCCTGTGATGAAGTCCATCGAAATACTCTCCCATTTTCCCTCCATAATGGGAAGAGGCTGCAATAAACCCGCGGGATGGCTCATCTCCCCCTTGTTCCTTTGGCAAACGTCGCACTCCCGGATATGTTGGAGTACGTCCTCCTTGAGTCCCTTCCATGAGAACCTCTCTCTGATGGCCCTGTAGGTTTTGGTAAACCCCTGATGGTCAGCCAATGGTGAATCATGTGATGCCTAGAGTATCTTCTTCTTGAACTGAGATCCCTTAGTCAAGAAGATCCGATCCCTGTAGTAGATGATCTCATCGACCACCCTGTATCTGTCATCCGCCACCTGCCCATCCAAAACCTCACATGCCAACCTGTCCTTGGAGTACTCTACTAAGAGTCGAGCACTCCAGTCTGTGTCCAAGCTCATAAGAGACAACGTGGCTGGTCTACGTGAAAGAGCATCTGCTACCACGTTGTTCTTACCCTTGACATACTCAATGTCAAAGTCATATGCTTGGATCTTGCTGATCCACTTCTGCTGCCTCTCTTGTAGCTGCTTCTGCTCCAAAAAGAATCTGAGGCTGTTGTGATTAGTCCTCACCCTAAACCTGTCACACACTAAATACTGTCGGAACTTAGCCAATGCATGCATCATGGCCAGCATCTCCTTGTCGTATATAGAATATAACCTCTCGTGTGGAAGGAGCTTCCAGCTCTCATAGGCTATAGGGTGACCTCCCTGCATCAATACTGTGCCAATCCCCTCTTCCGACGCGTCACACTTCAAAACAAATGGATGCGTGAAATCTGGCAATGCAAGCACTGGGCAGCTGCTCATAACCTCCTTGAGCCTGTCAAAGGCTCACTGTGTTGTATCCGACCAACTGAAAGCCCCCTTCCTCGTCAAATCTGTCAGGGGTGTAGCAAGTTGTGAGAAACTCTTGACGAACTTCCGATAGTAAGTACAAATGCCAATGAACCCTCGTAGTTTTGTCACGTTCCTCGGCTCCAACCACTCTCTAATGGCCCTGATCTTCTCCTCGTGGACTCTCACTCTCTCCACCCCTATGATGTGCCCCAAATACAACATCTCTGCCAACCCAAACTTACACTTGGAGAGTTTGGCATAAAACCGCTGCTCCTGCAAGATACGCAGTACTGTCTCAATGTGCTGGAGATGCTCCTCCCAAGTCCCACTGTAAATGAGAATGTCATCAAAGGATACCAACACAAACTTCCTCAAGTGACTATGGAAGATGTGATTCATGCAGGACTAAAATGTGGCAGGGGCATTGGTTAGCCCAAAGGGCATCACCAAGAACTCAAAGTGCCCATAGTGACACCTGAAGGCAGCCTTGGGAATGTCCTGCTCCCTCACGCGAATCTGATGGTACCCAGATCTCAAATCAACCTTTGAGAAGAACCGTGCTCCTCTCAACTCATCCATCAACTCGTCGATCCTGGGTATGGGGTACCTGTTCTTCAGTGTCTTCTTGTTCAAGGCCCTGTAGTCAATGCACATCCTCAATGTGCCGTCCTTCTTCTTCACCAACACCATAGAAGAAGCGAAAGGACTCGTGCTCGGCCGAATGTGCCCAAGAGCCAGCAACTCTTGGATAGCCCGCTCAATTTCATCCCGATAGGCCTTGGGGTGTCTATAGGGGGTGGTAATCACTGCTTGTATGCCTTGCTCAAGCTCGATGGTGTGCTCAAACCCCGGGTCCAGTGGTTGTCCCGGCGGAATCTCCCCAAACACTATGGCATACCGATCAAGGATGGACTGTATCTCCGGATGTACCGTCTGCCCTATAGTCCCTGCTTCTACTGCACGCAGCTCCACTGCCCACTCTATGTCTCCCTTCCGCAAGACTGCCTCCATCCGATGAGCCGAAACAGTCTGAGGCGGATATGTGTGTTGACCTCGTATCTTCTCATGCCTCCATATCTTCTCATCATCCCACTCCATCTCTAGGTTCTTCCAATCTGTCGTGACCTTCCCTAGAGTGATAAGCCACTGAACACCCAGTATCACATTGGTGTCCGGAATATCGACCACGAAAAAGTGGTCAGTCAATGTGTAAGTGCCCATCGTCACTGATAGCTCTGGAACATAACGAGCACACATCATGGTCTAATCTCCTGGGACCAAAACCGAAAACCCATCGAAGCTCTCTGTCTGTATACCTCTCCGCTCAACCATCTATGCATCGATGAAGTTGTGGGTCACTCCACTGTCAACCAAAACTGATACTCGTTGGCCACGTGTTGTCCCCCGTACGCGTAGCGTCAAATACTTGGGAACTCCTTGCAGTGCTACAAGGGCCCCTCCGGTAGGTGCAAAAGATGCACCACCTGCTGCTGGCGATGGAGGTGGCAAAGGTCCCAGCATGGCATGACTGTCTCCTGCCTCCACCTCATCCTCATCATACTCTTCCCCACTGCTCTCGGAGAAGACCTCAATAAAATGTGCTTTGCCAGCAGCACATCTATGTCTTGGTGCCCACGGCTCCTGACAAGTGAAGCACAACTGCTTCTCTTCAGCTCCCTCCTGGAATCATCGTCAATCTACGCTCGTCCTGGGTTCCCCTTTGGAGGTGGAATCCTCACATCCTTCCCCTTAGACTGAAAAGTCTGTCTCTAGGGGTGAGGTGTCTGGGTCCTGGGTAAGACATCTTATAAGTCCCGGAACCTACTAATGGCGTCCTGGAGTGTGGCCGGTCTAGTGTATCGGACTAAACCCCGAAGTGGCTCTGCTAACCCCTCAACATACATATAGATCCTCTGTGTCGTGGATAGATATGGCACCATCACTGAGACCCTTAAGAAATCTGCAATGTAGGTCTCTGGGTTCCCTGTCTGTTTAAGCCTCATTAGCTCAACAAAATGTTACTCTGGATCCCTCCGATCAAATCGCTCCATCAACTCCTGGTGAACTCGGCATATGTCGTCATTGTGGAGTGTCCGAGTGTAACCATCCCATGAAACCACCAATCCTGAGCCTCACCATCCAAATGCAACGTTGCCACCTTGATGGCCTCTGTCTCCGACATCTGGTTAAGCTGGAAATAAATGTCCAGCTTCTCCACCCAAGACTTTACCGAACTGTTTGATGAACCATCAAACGTAGGCAAGTGGAATCTACTCGCTGCACGGTGGGTGTCACCATCATGGTAATGTCAGTACCCTTTGTGATGGTCACGGGGTCTACTATCCCGCTAGAGCTGAACAAAGTCTTTGAATGAAAGAGCATCCCTGAACTCCTGCCCATAGGTCTGGTATTCTGCAAAATAATCACCCATATGACCGGGCTTTGTCTCCTGCTGGGCTCCAGCCCCCATGTCTGCTCCTAAGAAGGTGGGCATGGTAGAGCGTGTAGGGGCATGCAAGGCCACCTGTTGCGCAGTATCACGCTGCTCTGGCAAATGATGGGATGCACCTGATCCCTCACCAATCTGAAAAACCCGTGGGCTCGCACGTTGTCTGGCCTCTACTGCCGTGAATCTCTGTCCCATCACCTCAATCTGCCTCAACAGATCCTACACTGATTTGAGGAGCATATCCGCAAATCTCTTCCCGTCCTCGTCTGCCATTGGATCCTTCTGCTCTGCATCCACCACAGGCTCCTCCTGTTCTACGTCCACTACCGGAACACAGTCCCCCTCTCCGTAGGTATTTTCCAACCTACGCCCAGTGTCTCTGTATCTCCTACCTCTGTAACAGATGTAGGGTTTTTCCCCCGGTGTCATAAATCGCTAGCCCCATAGGCTGAGCCAGAACTATGCTCTGATACCACTGTAATATCCATTTTAGGAATATTTCTCAAATACCAGCAAACCCCAACCAAAAAAACATACAAGTGGTATAATAGTCAGAAAACTCACAGAGACGAAATAACGATAGTGCAGCAAACAACAATGTATACGTGAAACGTAAACAAATACTCAAGAAATGCAGCAAGAAATGCCTAGCCATTTTATTAGATTGAGCAATAGAATGAGTACAGGAGGTGATCAGAAAGATGGCACCTCGACTTGCACAAGGCAAGTGAATAAATACACTCAAAATAGCAAAGGAATGGCCTCACACTGATCTGCGTCCCAGCTGCTGGAAAACTGTCGTGTTGTTGCTGCTGCTGGAGATCAAATGAGGATTTGGGGTTGTTCCCCTCCTCAGAAAAGGTTGAAACTCTGGAATCGGATTCTACTCAAGAAACGCAGAAAAACCCAGAAAGCTTTCCTGAAATGGCCAACCCCCGAAAATCACCCCCTTGGGGTTCTGCGCAGTCTCTGAAGGCTCTGCGCTGCCACTGAATGAAACCCTTCAAAAATTTGCCTGAAACCTCTGCCAAAACCCTCCAATATGCAAGGGTTGATCCCCTGCTCAATCTCCCAGCACAAATCTTACTGCAAACCCTCAAGCCAGAACTCCTGCGAGAAAGAATTTCGTCATCCCTCTCAATGCTGCGCAGTCCTCCAAAATGCTCAATCCTCCTGCCAGAAATGCTGATGAAACTACTGCCAAAATGCTGATGGAAATACCTTGCCCAAGTAGGCACTCGAAGTCCCTCGGGGCTAAGGGTGAGATCTCCGAATGGAGACACTCAATGCACTAAACAGTGCTGCAGACTAGCTAAACAGCCAGCGCACTCTAAGTCGAAGTGACTAGCTCAAATGCACATAACTGAATGCCAAAATGAGGAAGCTCCTCTCTCCTTTATAGCCTTTGCCTCTCTCAATCCCAAGGCCCACCTTCTCCAGCACAGTCCCTCTCTTGCCACGTATTTCTTCCCAACTGCACAGTCCCTCCAAGTGTCTGTGTGGGCTCCATTTCTGCGTCCCCCTTTTGGCCCCCTTGGCTCCCCTTTAAGTCACAACGTTGTGCTATTAAGAAGTGACTTTTATTCTAAAAGTGAGTCATGTCCCCTTTCCCTCACTTTTTTATTCATAAATAATTATATAAGGCAAAAAATTAAGCAAAATCGAATATTCCAATTAGCCATGGCTAATTAGGAATATTACACCCACATCTGGTTAACCTTCATACAACTACCTCTTTCAAGTCACGCTGCTTTCAGGATCTTCCATCCAATCACATGAGTGCTAGTTGTAGGTGACTTTCTACAACCCTCTTTCGATAGCCCTGTTTCAATGCAACCAGATGAGTTCAAAAATCAAAATGAACATCAAATTAAAGTTACCTCGATATGATGGACTTTTGTTATGTCATCATCTTCATCACTTGCATATTCACGAGCTAATCATTATTGAGCTCGAACATGGCTTCCTCTTATCAAGACATGATCATCAAACTATTTGCAACCTGTTATCATATCAGATATTATGATGTACATCAACTCCTTGGACTAAGTTGTTGGATTATGACTAATGTGTTGTCCTTGATGGCAACCTACTTGATAAAGATGTCAACATTATGGAAGCAGGATGATTATACAGGCTGGTACAAATGTGACAGAGAGAATGGACAAGGGAATATTAGTTCAGAGACAGAGGGATGATAAAGGTGAAGTTTAGGGAAATATACGATGGGTTCTCTGAAGAAAAGCCACATACATACGCGAGTATTGTGAAGAAAAGTCGTGTACAGTTTCCACACCATGGTATTGTCAATACCAAGGGTCTTTACCATGGTATTGGCCTATAGCAATGAGCGCGACAACGAATATTTGATCCTGTCAAATAATACCATCGGAATTACTAAGGGATTGGCCTGAAAGGTATTGGTTAAGGCCTAAGCTATATAAGGAGATGGAGATCAAAGTGTTATCTGAGCAAGTTATGGGTTATTGATGAACAATCTGCTCTGAAACAGATAAGCACCAAGGAGCTTGAAGGAGGTTCAGATTTGATAGATCTGAAAGTATTGTAGTGACTAATGGACATGCTTGCTTGATCTTTTATGATTATAACTAACAATGATAGACCTGTGATGATAATGATACTCTGATATGAACATGTGACAGTGAGGGTTGCGAAGAATGTTTTGTGATTGTAGTGAAGATATGACTCAGTAATTATAGATTTGTACATTGGTGTATCATTGATAAGTCGCGTACATACGCACATCTTCCTCTGGGTAGTCGCGTACATACAAAGATCTTCCTCTGGGTAGTCGCATATATATCTGCAGTATGGACTGATATGTACGCTTGTGTGGTGAATGATAAGCGCGTACATACGCGGATATTCTTTGTAAGAATCACGTACATTTGCTAGGGTTTTGCAGTATGAGTTGTTAAAGATGTATAATCAGTTCAGTTATGTTTGTTGTTGTTTGTCGATATGTCCCTCTTATGATAATCTATGTTTGTCAACTCTAGTTGGGTTCAATTGTTTATGAAATGATATGTTGGCTGTTGATGATACTCTTGTATTGTGATCTGTATTTGGTTCAGTAGTCTATGATGGGTTCAACATGTGATTCAGTGTGACAGTGATTCAGATTCAGGTAACAGTTGTTTAAGATCTATACATGGGTATTCTTCAAGAGAAACACGTACATATGCAGGTATCATTAAGAACAGTAGCATATACAATCTGATGCATGCTTGATCAAGGTTTGCAGTGGCAGCAGTTGGTTTCTGTGATGGGTAACAATGTTTGGCTTGGTATATTGATGAGTGGCTATGCATTGGTATGATTTGCTTTGATCTAATTCGATCTAGATGCATTGGTTACATTAGTAGATTTGATGATTCAGTTTTTGAGTAGTTGATTTCGTAATTGTTGGGAGTGGATCTAGTTTGAAACATTCTGAAAAGTAATCCACAAAGAGTTGAGGATTGCAATCTTCAGAAAGGGGGTTGTAGCTCCTTTCTAGTAGGAGATGGAAAACAACAGAAGGTTGTAGCCCCTTTCTAGTAGGAGATGGAAAACAACATAAGGTTGCAGCCTTCTGTAGGTAGGAGCCTGCGTACTGGTTAAAGTCTGCACCAATACATAATTGTAAGAAGATTATTTTTTTAATAAATAAAGAAGACAGAGACGACAACAGTGGTGGTTTTTTCCCACATTGGGTTTCCACCTAAAAAATCTCCATGTTCATATGGTTGTGTGTGTTAATGTTCTTTTTGCTTCTTAACTACTCATAATTACTGTTTAATTGATGAGTAATGGAATAATAATGCACTGGTTGATACTACACAGGGGATCAGATAAGTTATCTGGGTATACGCGGGTTTCTGTAGAAATAGTTGCGTACATACACTAGTTCCCTTTACAACAGTCGTGTATAAAAATCAGAATAAGAAATTGAAACTGAAGTGAGTAAAACACTGATTCAGCACCTCCCCCCACACCCCCTCTCACTATTTTTCCTAACGTAAGTACCAAGACAACAACCCAATGGAGTCATCATATCCTTCTTCTCCATATAGCAGGATCGTGTAGAACATATCATGTCTTCATCAACTTCATGGTCTTTAATTTTTCATGAAAGTCCTTAGCGGAACATATTTCAACCAGTGATCTAGCCCTGCTCCTCATTTCTAGGATGAGGTCTATCATGTTGCCACTAAACCAGCAAGCTTACCTGCTCCAAAAATAGTGATATCATCATAGTCATTCTTCCCAGGGTGAAGAACTCATTTCATGTCATCACAAAGGAAGATCCATAAATGATCCTTATTATCGGTTAGCAGCAAAATCTTTCTATTAGCTAGCTGACTGCTATATCATGAATTGTTTCGTATGTTGTCATTAACTCTTCCAGGCATTCATAGTTGCACAATTATATCATGCATCTATCAGAGTGCCCAAGGATCCAAGGGTCTTTACAATTCCCTCCTTCCATCATGCTTGCCAAAAACAAAGGATTTGCCCATCCTTCTTTCTTTAATTCCTGTACTTGCATCATTTTATTGACAAGTACACCCAAGCAAAGTATACAATAACAAAAGCATGATGTCAACCTACCAATCTAAGGTTACCACAAGACTTAGAGGTTGTACTTCTAGTGTTTTCAAGTGCCAACCCTAGAACAAGAGTTCCATATCTTACCAACCTTATCCATGCTTACTTGACATGAGCCCTAGATTGTACACAAACCTTAAAGACCAAGGGGCAGGACTTCTTTGAGGGAACAGAGTTACGTTTCTATATGATTAGGGTTTTACTAGTGTCAACAATTTTAACAACAGCCCAATAAAATCAGTCAACCCTACAACAATTCATGATGGACCCTTAACAAAAATATGCCATACATACCTCATGGTTACATACCTGTAGTGGCTTGCAATCATGGTTTCTTTATTGTTTTTCCTTCAGGGTGTTCATCAACTCGAGATTTCCTTCTCTATTTTTGTTTAGTATTTTCCTGCTCCATCCTACTACTACTCTTCTGCTTGTTTATCAATGATGAAAAAATCTGAGAGAGCTGTCTACAACAATGTACCATTTACCCAAGAATTTCTAGAAGTTTCCAGGATGTCGATCAACGAAACTTCTTTTGTTGTCAGCAATGATATCCCTTTCCCATGATGGAACAGATTTCCTTTCTTCACAAAATTGTGACCCTACATATAGCCTCTTGGACTGCATTTTTTCATTTATGTTAATATACTGTTGTTCCTTTCCATGATACCTTAAAATGCACAGGTCCACAGAACTGCTTGCAACAGGTGTGACAATCTTTCGTATACCCAAAAGTTGACTTACACAGAATTACTGATCACTGTCACAATGATATGACCTTTATACTGCCTCTAAATTGTTGTCTCTTCAAAGTCTATAACCCTTTTTCTTCTCTGCTAACCATTTTGCACAGATCACACCGGACTGACAGATATAGGTGTAGCAATATTCCAAAAGTCTTGTAATGCTTGTCAGCAATCTCTCAAAATTACCTTTTACTTATGATGTCACTGTCATAATAATGTGATCTTACCTACTACCTGCGGCTTCCCTTAACTCTAAATGTGGCCAAATAAAGTTTTGAACCCTTGATCAATGTTACCACAGGTCGGTTTACTGACTTAGGGTGAAATAGAACAGTATCTATTACTGATGTCTATACAGGTCCTTCATACTTATATTTATTCCGGTCAGTAAACTCTGAGCAATGGTGACTATATTTTTAAGATATGCCTGGAACAACTCGATCTAGGTCTCCTTCTTACAGAACTGAGGAATACCTTTGTAGCCAATATGAAGGAGATCTTGGCTCCTTATATGATGACTATGGCCTCTAATTTGTATCTCTGAGGACTGATTCGATCTTCAAAACTTGACTTTCCACCAAAATGCTCAGAATCTCGATTTGAAAGTATAGAGATTGGATCTTGCTTTTCCTAGTTCCATACCTTCAATACTTATGACAAAAGTCGAAGATAGGACTTATGCTCAAAAATTAATCATGGATCAATTATTTGCACAAGAGAAGAGTGATGCTTCTTCTAGGGCTTACAAATGATATGAATGCATCAAAATTGGTTATTTTCTAGAGCTTCCGATTTGCAACATTAGTATCACAGAAACCTTGATTCCTTGTAGAGGGTTTGCCTCGTCTTTTAAGACTATTGGAGAAGATAATAGATAGGCTATGCCTTCCAATACCCAGAAGAAATCGCAACAGAAATAAATTATACATACCAGAGATAGCTTCAAAAGTTTGGAGGATTTTGTAGACCTTGTGGAGATACTTCTGACCTTCGCTCATATACCAGAGAATCTGGCTTCCTTAGGGCTGCTTGGTAAGGGTCTCGACCTCCACAAATGACCTTCACATATCGTCGTTCTGATGAAGTACTTTTGCGGCCTTGTGACAAAGATTAGGGCTAATATACATGCCCAGAAATCTTCGATCTATTTTCTTAAGGAGTGTGTATTTGAGAGAGTTGTAGGATGAGTCCTTTGAACAGGACTAGAATGCCCACCAAACGATCTCGCTCTAGCACTGTGTAATGTGACTTTGTTTCTGCAATTAGAGCTTGACGAATTTCTCAGAAAAACTGAACTTGATGCCTCCACAAATTTGGTTAAGGTTTTTCATTTTCCTCGAGAAAATATTATGCCAAACTGACCTTCTTTCTGCCCTTTGTTCAAAGCCTTAGCTCTGATACCATGTTGAGAAATCTAGGGGAGACAGTTAGGGTATTTATTTAAATTGATTTCTCTTTTATCCTTCACATTTTCTTGTGATTTATATTAGGATATTTCCATCATTATTTAGTTATGTTTATCATCAAGACAAATGCCAATAAGAAGATCACAATGCAAACACAAGAACACCAGATATAGGCTGCTAGCCAGGGCCAAAACCTCTCCTAGAGAGGAAAACCCACAAAATCTCTTCTTATAGAATCTGTTCAATGAAGACTTCCAAGACCATGACCTTGACCTAAGACCAAAGCTTCCAAGTGATGAGCCAGCCAGAACCCAAATCATTTCTCTGTGAAATGATGACTGAAGAAACCCTAGTTTCCCCAACAGATCTGCACGTGTGAGCAAACCAAACACAGACTTCCCTTCTTCACTTGCCTCTACAGAATTCGCTCTTCCTACCTTAAACTTCTCTGGATCAAATCTCTTCTCCTCTTCATATAGATCAGAAGGATCTCACTTGTTTTGTGTCTCTCTATAGGGACAGTGAGTTCCTTTTATAGGCTTTTAAGGAGGTGAATTAAGCCTCTATAGGCCGACATGAAGAAGGTTGGCCAACCCATCACTCAGAGGCTTCTAGACATGACTTGAGGCTTCTAGACATGACTTTTTACATTAAACATCTTTTCTTTCTTGACACATGGGCCCTCCAAGGGCTAGTACATCATGATCTTGACCTTTTGACTCGTCAACAAGACCCCTAGAGCACTCAATGGTTGCTTTGACCTAGGACCACAACATGACAGGCAAGAAACCCATTTTAATAAAATAATTTCTCTTTTTACAAATAAACTTTCTTTTCTTTTCTTTTGATAAGTACATCAATAATTACACCAAGTCATGACTCAAGAACAATTATGAAGATCGACACTAGTTACATTTCAACAGGTGAGGCCATTCACAGCACATAGGGGAGATCAACCCAAACAAGGTGTACAAAAGACATTGAGAAAAATGACCCTCACTCACTTTGATGGATTAGCTAGGAGTTCCATCAAAAAATGGGTGCAGGAACTAGACACATACTTTCGGCCAAAACCCATGAGAGAGGTGGATGACATTAGATATGCCACTTTGCATTTGGATGGAGATGTTATGGCATGGTGGTACCAAGGGTTGATCACTTTGGGTCATGCACACATCACATCCTACACAAAGTTCACATGGAGGCTCATAGAGAGATTTGACCAAAAGGACACCAGAGATCCTCAAAGGGAGTGGACAAGACGAGAGCAGTTAGATGATGGGACTAGGAGGAGATATTACTTCAGATCATGGCACCTAGGGTGCAGGTACTCTGACAGCAAGCCTGAGGAGGAGGTTGAGCAAGAGGCTAAGGGCATGCAAGATTGTGAGGAGGACATAGATCGGCCTAGCATGACTCAAGAATCACCAACATTGGTTATCCACGTGATGGCGCAAGTTGAGGCATTAGCAAAGTGAGTAGAGCATGCACCTGTCAGGCCATCCATTGATGAGGTGTCCAAGGTCGTATCTGAGTTTTCGGGTGATAGCAATGCATAGCAGGATCATGAGGTGCCAAGAGACATATCCACCATTGATGAGGAGCCGACAGGTACAAAGGCATCCAAATCTATAACAGAGTTGTCAAACGACGGCCACCTACAGCTGACCTATGACGATGTTTTGCATGATGGGTTGTCGATGGAGAAGCAGTTGGAGGCTCATGTTGAGGCCGTGATGGAGGAAGACAAGCAATCATCTTTTGGGCCAGCCACCGATTTAGAGCAGACAATTGCATAGACCGTCAGCAAAGCTACAATACCTCTAGATAGTAGCTCTCTTTAGGCCTATATAGATGGGGCTTGCAACATTGCTAGGCTACCTCTGCACAATGGAGAGAGATTTAGAATTACCCTGATAGATTTTATGTGTCGACCAAATCAGTGAGATAAGGTGACATGAGATGCGTAGGGGGGCAGCATTCACAAGTTGGAGGACTAGTTTTGTGTACGGGAGTTCGTGCTTTCAATCCTTCCCTTGGGGTTGGATGGCGAGATATTTTGAGTTGGTACCCGATGGAGTGGGCTAGGCATATGGAGTTGGCCATAGACCGGAGTGAGGGTCAACAAGAGCGTTTATGCATCAGGGATGCTGGAGGCCCGGGTTGGCATTGGTATTCAGGTGGGATTACCTACCATTTACCAAATACGCAGATTGACCACGACATCAGTGGCATAGTTGACCTAGCAGTCAAGCACACACATTCGCTAAGGGAGTTTCAATCAACACCAATGGCTAGTCAGTTTGTGAGGGGGCTCCCTGGGTCATCTTGGTATGTTGGTTGTGCATGGGGTCACGGGATGTGATCCACACACTCTAGCAGGAGATTGACAGAGGAGGTAGCATTGGTAGGCCACCAGACAGTGCCTTGTATGGAGCCAGAAATTATCCACAATTATGTGGTGCACAAGGGACAGAGTAGCAAAGCAATGGTGCCATTGTTACTGGCATAGTATTAAAAACCAGCCAATTCGAACCATAAACTGGTCAAACTGGCCGGTTCATTAGCCTAGACCATCAAACCGCTTGAAAAACCCAATTTTTTTAGCAGCCCCACGGTTTTTTGGTTTGATCGGCCATAAACCAACCAATTTATGATGGAACCGGATAGTTTTCCTGTAAATCGACCGGTTCAGTCATAAGTCGGCCAGTTTATTGCCAGGCCAGCGGCAGACCCCACAAAATGCAGTTTTGTGAGTTTTGAAGTTGTTTTGAGGAAAATTTCGAGTTGTTTTCCTCCAAAAACAACTCGTCCAAGAAAAGCATGCCTCCCCTATCATTTGCCTCACACATCTCAACCCTAGCAACACTGGAAATCAATGGTAATGTTAAATTCTTAAAGTAAAAGTGACATTTCCTTTATTTTTCATTTTCATCTTTTTACTTAAATTTTTAATATTACCATGAAATGACTCAAGATTTTTGAGTGGTTTCAACCTCATTGGATTTCATATGGAGAAACTAGAATTTTATATTTCACTCAAAATTCATCGTACTTAATGGTTTTCAGGATTTCAGGGTTTAGGTTTTTGCAATGTTTCCATTTGATTCTATCATGCGTGAGGGTATGAGTTTGGCATTTGATCAAAAGCATGAAGACCTTTAAGAACCTTGATGTTGGTGGCATTGATTGTTGAACTTTGTTGATGTAGGTGGTATTGGTTGTTGAACACCTTTACCATGGCCTTAACAAGAATGTGCCCTTCACTCAAAGGAAAATAATGGGTTAGACATGCTAAGCTTTTTCTACCACATTATAATGTTGAGGAGATGAACCCTTCACTCAAACCAAAATCACTGGTTAGGCATGTAAAACTTTTTCAATTTTTGTCATATTATAACGTTGAGCAATCCAAGTCTAAATACTTTGAGCTAGATGATGTTTATGTATCTCTTGTTGATGAATATGATCCCATTTCTAGTGTCGTTGAATCAATGATGAGTTTCATGAGTGATCATGTTGAACAGTCATTTGTAATTTTGATGTCTATTTTTGCTACTACAACTACCACTACTACTAAGGCTGCAGAGGAGTTTTAGAAGTCCTCAAGCTCAAAGCCTAATTATTTATGTAGCTCATGTTGATGATCCCTTGTCTAGTAGTAATGATGAGTTTGATCATGATGAGGAGTGATCATGTTGATCACCGATATGTAGACTTGTAGTAGGTCAGTGGCCCTGTAGCTTGTAGCATTGTTTTCAGACTCCAAAGGCCATTTAGAGCCTCATTAATTATGTATTTTGTTGTTGATGTGTATTACGCTCGATGCCAATTTGATATATTCACCTTTACATGGTATAAAGAAGAGCAAACTTTGCATATTTTGCCTCTATTGGTTCGGCATCATGGTTTTAAATCTTAAAATTAGTTTTTTCATTAAAAACTAATTATTTCATGTATTTTTTTAAAGACCGATTCATTGAGATCTAACCAATCCCGGTTTGACCAGTTCTGATATGAAACCCAGTTTGATAGGCGGGTCGATCCAATCACTGGTTCCAATTTTGAATACTGTGGTTACTGGTACATAGGGAGATTCACCTCTCAGTCCCCCAGGGAGGATTTGGAGGGAAAAACCATGCATTAGAGGGTATGGTGATGCAACGATGGCGATGGTGATGTCGGTAGGATGTGGGTCGACGCGTAGTGTCTCAACTTTAGGCCATGGCATCCAGTGGTGTGTAGGAGCATATAACATTGAGCAGTGGTTTGCATGTCGACAAGGAGATGTATGGTAATGTGCTATAGTGTGTTGGATTGCGATGTGGAGTAAGAGGAGCAATTCACATCACATTGAGTACACACAAGGAGTGTCAGGTACAGTGACACAAACAGGATACGAGACAGTTCAGGATGGTTCAACAGTAACAGGGGGTATCCATTAGTGTACATGGATAGGCCACAGTGTACAATGGCATGTCAAGGCGTACAAGGATACTCAGTGGTATGCAGGGGCATATGGTGCTACACAACAGGGTCTTGGAGTGTTACCTCCAAGAAGACTTATGGATGGAGGCACTAGGGAAAATTTTTGGTGTAGTTCACCCAGGATCGACGAGGATGCAAATGGGCAACACTTGATGGTATCCATGGGGACTCAGACGCCTGTCCCTCTTTTACATTGCTTACAAGCACAGATGATTTGGTTGTTGTCCTTTAACACTCTAGGCACGAGCAACAGGGGGCGAGGGTCTCACCTGAGATATTTGGATGGGACTCATGGCACCAAGGAAGAGACTTCTCAGTGGTCGCATTAGGTCAAGGAACGAGTTGACAGGTATAGGTTTGGGGAATGTGTGGTTCGTTACGAAGGTAGCATATGTTCCACCCTTGAGTTCACACTTAAAGGGATGCATGACACATTTTGGGCAAGGTACTCTGAGGTGTCACAAGGACATATACAGCAAGTGGCTGATCTTTCTTACAGGCGGATGTTTAGTCTCCAGGCAATATCGGGGTGCAGTTTAGGAGACAAGATAGCAGATCGCACGGTGTGGTATGGAAAGCGCAGGGAAATTTTGCATGCGCTAGATTGATTCATGTTGTGTGGATTCTATATATCAATTACATGCAGGGGGCAGAGATGTGGGGCAGGTGGATTTCGGTAGTCGTCAAGACTACGTTGCAGTAGATTTGGTTATAGGATCCACAGATTTAATTGGCTAACAAGACACTCCATTTCGTGAGCAGGACCATAGCAGAGGGTGATCTAGCTCACTTTGGGGTTGACAAACGATCCCCATTGTTTGTCGAGGCAAGTTTTTCCAGTTGCAGCTCAAGATCGAGATTAGCAATGGACAGGTAGATACTGACATCATAAAGATACCTAGGCAAGATAAGCTTGGCCTTCATCGATATTTCCCCACCAGGATTCAAGGAAGTAGGATATAGTGTGCACAGGATGAGCAGCGTGTTAGAGTCAAAGTAGCACAGCGACAGCATGGTAGCACCCTTTTGAGACTAGCATGGGACTCGCGCATCGTAGTACTAGATAAGTTAGTGACCTTTAGGGATGAGTTGGCTACTACAAGAGGAGATCATTCAAATCTTCCATTTGGATTTTATGACTCACTGATGGCATGAGGGACTAAATCAGCATGGCAGGTTGGTCAGCAGGAGGATATCAAGGAATGATCATGCGGAAGAGACTTCATCCCCACAATGATTGGGTTATATCTTCGGGAGTTTACTCTTAGAGTGCATGAGGTGGACTACTCAGTAAGGCAGCTTCATGGCAAGTTAGACAGAGCCCTACATTATCATGATGCGCTACTTATTGATAATATGCAGAGCGCTTCTGGTACCTATACCTGGTTGAACAGTGAGCGGAGCAAGGGGTGTTTCACATTGATCAGGATGGCTTGGGATCCCGGTATCGAGGGATTCCTTCATGATAGGGCAATGCAAAGTTTGGGGATGACTCAGTGGCACATTTGGGACCTGTTATGGCAAAACAACAACCCCCACTTTTTCATTATTATCTTCATAATAATGATGGGGGCCCTCCATTTCACTTGGTTAATATCATTTTTAATTTGTTTTCCTTTGCTTTGAGAGTTTTTGACTTGCCTCACTTAAGGCTCCATTATGCTTGCCTTCTCGCTCGCTTTCCAATGAATGAGGTTTCATGCAAATCATTTACACGGTTTAAATGTTTCAATTGGTCAGAATTATTCGCTTTTTGCAGCCCGGACTTAAATCATGTAAATATGTATTTTATCTTTATTTTAGAAATTTTAGAAATGTAAATAATAATCATTTTTAGTTAGTTAAATTTATGTA
This sequence comes from Pinus taeda, assembly GCA_000404065.3. NCBI lineage: Eukaryota > Viridiplantae > Streptophyta > Pinopsida > Pinales > Pinaceae > Pinus > Pinus taeda. The sequence goes on along the minus strand of APFE030105673.1, from coordinate 91,402 downwards.
AATACCATTTAGTTTAAATAATTTTATGTTTACATAATTAATTGTAAATACTTAATATTGGGATTATATTATATTAAATTAAAAGGGCCTAAGCCCAAAACCACGAAGTTCGAGCCCTTTATGTAAATAAACCAACTGTATCATAGACTATATTGTACATCTAATATTTATAAATCATTTATTATATTTTACATAGTATGTTTGTTTTTATATGTAAATATAATATTAATTTATATTATGTATATTAAAAAAAAAAATTATTAATCTTTTAAAAATTCAATATTTCACACACACACACACACATCTATATATATTACTAACAAACCTAATAACATTGTATAGTGTATCTCGAGGTCAAAGTTGGGCTCTGTTAGGGTTTCTTTAACCCGCACTAATTTGAAGCTTCTACATCCTCTGCGTCAACTCGCATGGCACCCCCTATGGGGGCAATGGCGACCCCTCTTATAAGTCAATAATTGTCAACCACTCTAGCTAGCAACCACTGCGAATCGGCACTTCTCGCACACATTCTCAGCAAGCCAAGCCAATAGCATCGTCAAGCTCTGGCCACAAACCAACAGTCGCACCAATGTAGGATTCACCTGCCAAATCAAGCCAAAATTCGGGTCCCTGTCGACCACAAGCTCAAGAAGTCCCTCTTCTTGAAATCTCGGTGGAAAAATTAGGATCCACCATTGAAAGGATGAAGGAAAGAGTGTTGATCTACAAATGCATCGACCCCTGGCTAACAGAAAAAAACTCTGCCCAAATGGATAAGGAGAAATTGGACCATAAAGGGAGATGCAGAACTGAAATTAGGCTCACGAGGTTTTTTCACATTAATATTTAACAACATTGAAGATAGGAACAATATTCTGCAGGGAGGACCCTCTTTCATGAACTTTATGGATCTCTTCATCAAACCATGGGTTCCAAAACTCAATCTGGAGAAGGAAGATTTCTACAATCTTCCAGTATGGATTAGATTATATTCGCTACCTTAGGAATACTAAGACCCAAAAATCTTAGCCCAAATTGGAAACAAGCTAAGAGATTTTTTTATGCTCTCAGACATAACAAAGGTAGGAAGATATACTTCCTATGCAAGATTGTGCATCTATATGGATCTCACGAAACCCCTCCCTGCCAGTATTCAGCTCAGCTATGAAGATGAGATTTGGGAACAGCCGATAAAATACAAGCAAATCTTGTTTAGATGCACGCATTGCCATGATTACGGTCATCTCCTCAAAGATTGCCCTAAGAAACCCGCAGCTCAGGAGGTGAATCAAGCCAACGTGAATTCACAACCTTGAGATGAGGGCTTAAAAACAGTAGCGGGGCAGAAGTGGACTACTAAGCGAAAGGCCGATCCTTCAAACCCTTCGAATGTGTAGAACAAAAATAAATTCTCAATTCTGCAATCAGATGAAACAAAGGAACCAAAGGCGGCTCAAGCTATAAGCTATGCAGACGAAGTTCAACTACAGAAGAACAAGGAAACCATGGAGACTTTAAACCCACCTCAAAATTCTCTCGATCCCATAGGGGAGTATCTGACACCGATGGAAGAAGAGGCCCTACAAGATCTAGAGCTACAAGCAATGGATCTGCAACAGATAGCAGAGGAGTGACAAAAAAAATACCCTGCTATGATTCATGAGGACCTAATCTAGCTAGTAGCTCATGCTTATCTTCAGCACAAGAGGTGATCCTACAGCAAGCCAATAAGCCAAATATTATCTCTTCTCCTTCAACATCCTTCTCACTACAAGGGATAAAGAGGAATTCCACACAAGAACTTCCACCAAACATGAAAGAACCAAAGAAAAAAGGACAAAAATCCAACAATCAATTGCTGCAAGATCTGGGAGAATTTCTGGTTAACTCAAGAAGGGTGACACCAATGACAACCCTCTTTCCCTCCCATTCTTCTTCGTAATGATCAAGATCTTATCATGGAATGTGAGGGGATTAAACGGAAAATCTAAACACCGCATATTCAAAAATCTAATTTCCATGAATCAGCTTGACAGTCTTTTGCTTCAAGAAACCAAATGCTCTCAACAATATCTTTTGCAAAGCATTCCCTCAATATGGCGAAATTGTGAATTCTTGTCACACTATGCAGTAGGCACTTCGAGAGGTTTAGCCATTCTATGGAATCCTTCCATAGTTTCCATTCAAGAATCACTCTCCCTTCCCAGGATTCTCACAATGCTTTTCCAGTCGGTAGGTTCTTCCTAGCCCAGCTACCTCTCGAGCATTTACGGGTTGATCCACCCTTCTGACAAGAAACTCTTCATTTTCAACCTTCATTTTGTGCATGAGTTGGTCAAGCCAAACCCCTGGATTGTAGCTAGTGATTTCAATCTAATAAGAACCATTCAAGAAAAGAAGGGTGGAATAAGGAAATTAGAGGAAGCAACAGTCCCCTTCAACTCTTTCATATATTTCTGCAAATTAATTGATGTCCAAACATCAAATGGTACTCACACCTGGAACAACATAAGAGGAGGAAATCACCAAGTCGCCACAACACTGGATCACTTCCTGACTTCTAAGGAGCTCTTAATGTCAGGCCTTAAGCTCAATGCTTCCATTCTCCCAAGTTATGGATCTGACCATTGGCCCATCGCTCTACAGTTGGACTAGTCAGCGTACCCAAGAAATAAGCCATTTCGCTTCGAAGCATTTTGGCTCAAACATCCTAATTTCCTCCCCAACATGCAAAAATGGTGGTCAGAATCAACCTTCATTCAAGGAAAGGTGATGTATAGATTTCAGCAAAGGATGAAATTCATTAAGCACGAGATTAAGAAATGGAACAGACAAGACTTTGGAGATATATTCAAGGACAAAGAGCCCTTGAAAACTAGATGGAGCAGATTCAGCAATGCAAAATTTCGAGCAACAACACAGATCAATTAGAAGAAAAGAGGGCACCCTCAGGCACCAGCTACAAGAGAGATTGGCCCAAGAAGAAATACTCTAAAAGCATAAGTCAAGAGTTAAGTGGCTAAAAGAAGATGAGCATAATACTAAATTTTTTCATAGATCTATGATTAACTATAGGCATCAAAACAAAATCCACAGGCTTCAGGGATCCAACAATCAATGGGTAGAGGATCACTCAAACATGACAGATCTTCTATCAAGGCACTTTAGCCATCTCTTAACAGAGCCCACAAAAGATAGAGCCTCTGCAATCAGAAGAATTACGTAGCACATCCCCAGGTTGATTACTAAAGAATAGAATGTGGCGCTCTTAAAATCCATCTCCTTGCAAGAAGTAGAAGCAATAGTAATGGGACTGCCAAGGAACAAAGCTCCTGCCCAGATGGATATACAGCTGAATTCTATCAAGCATTTTGGCCCTTGGTCATGATATCTAGCAAGTCATAGAAGATTCAAGATTGTCGGCCTCTCTTCTTTCAGCCTTTGATGCCACTTTTATTGCCCTAATGCCCAAGTCCAGTCAAGTTGCTGCCCCATCAGACTTTCGGGATTGAAGATCCAAGATAAGAATAGTCCTAAAAGGACATACCTTGTAGACATCTGAATGGGCTATGTACCTTGTAGAATTAGTGCAGTATCACATGTAAAGCCTCCCAACATAATGCTCTTGATTAAAGAAGATCATATCTAGTTAGGCCTCAGAGACTGTGTTGACAAATGTAACTAGTTTTTGTCTTCATAATTGTTGTACTCATTTCAATATGTATCCTATGTAACAAACAAGAAAAGAAATGAAAAAGTTATTATTATAGCATGGGTTTCATACTCATTATTGATGGTCTTCTAGGTAAAAGCATGTTCTTCGTGCTTCTATGGTTTGTTAGGTCTTAGGATTTATTGTCTCGAGTCAAAGGAGTCAACGTCATGTTTATAAGACCCTTCCCGGCAAAATGTAATTGTAAAATAATTATTTTTTAGTTTAGAAAGTCCTAGAAACTCCGAAAGTACAAGTCAGCCCTAACAATTACAAGTCGGCCTAAAGGAGGGAATTCGACCCCTTGAGAAGGCTATATAAAGAAGCAGTTCCTCATTTGGACACACTCACTCCACAAGTTCGATATCACAAGAAGAAGCTCGATCTGTAGCTAGGAGAAGCAAAAAAGGAGAGCGAAGGTCTGGGAGAAGAAAGAAGGATGAAAATATCTTGTTTTGGGCTCTATCTCTCTCCCAGGTGTGAAATTATTGCTCCAGGAAGGTCTCAAGAGGAGGCTGATCTAGGGTTTCCTTGTAAGCTGCAAGACCGAAATTGCAGGGTCAAAGTTGTAAGCTAAGTAGTAGTATCAAAGTTGGCAGGTCGAAGTTATAGTGTGTAGCAATTTAATGCAGAAACAAGGAAGGACTTGAAGAAGGGTTGACTTGTTACATGGAGGACTTGGTCTAGGGTTTGGGTCTTTATATCTCATTTGAAGTAAATTCTAAGAAGAGAAGAGTTTTCGGGTTTTACCCTTGGAGGGGTTTCACCCTAGCTGAGAGCCTAATATATGTGTCCTCTATTGTTGCTATTGTTGTTCTTGATATTGTTTGATGAAAAGATCTAACTAAAGAACATAAAGAAGATAAATAAGATTCACAAGCAAATAAAAAGGTTAAGGAAAATAAGATTAATAGTTTCCACTTTCCATTTTCCAATAGATCTCCCCGTCCTTCTGCCACAGTTCCAAGCCTAGGAAGTAATGCATCAGCCCCAAGTCCTTCATGTTAAACTCTGTTGCCAGGTTCCTCTTACAGACGTCTATGAGCCCTGTTTACCCTATCTAGAAGAGGTCATCCACATGTAACACTAGAATGAGTGGCTCATCCTCTACCATCAAATAGTAAAGGTTGGGATCTGCATCACTCTTGAAGAATCCCATCCACTACAAGCCCTCTAATGAGTCTCGAAGCCCTCTGGTTGTTCTATATATACTTCCTCCTCTATCACCTTGTTCAAGAAAGTTGTGTTGACGTCCATCTAATGAATCTACCATCTCATCTACGTTGTTAGGGATATAACCGACTGGATAGAAGTATATCTGGCAACTGGAGCAAAGGTCTCCTCATGGTCTATCCCTTCTTTTTGCACATACCCCTTTTCAACGAACCTTGCCTTATACTTCTCCACGCTACCATCTACAACGTACTTGATCTTATAGATCCATCAAGAACCCACAACTGACCTGTCCTCAAGCCTCGGCACCACCTCCCAAACATCATTCATCATGATAGAACTATACTCTTCTACCTTGGCATCTACCCACACCTGATGTTGTGTGGCCTCCTGATAGCTGGAAGGTTCTACAACATGTGCCACCAATGCTTGGTACTTGTCTGGTTGTCTGCATTCTCTCTTCTTCGTCCTAGGACCTCTAATGAGCCCCTCTGCATCTCTCAATGTCAGTCGAACTTCCCCTGCTAGTTCAACCACAAATGGTGGGAGGATCAACCAACGCCTCATCCTACCTTTGTTATGTCGTCTGTTGCGAATTCACTGGACCTCCTACACCTAAGGACGTGTTGGGACTAGTAACTGTATTGGATCTCTGTGAATGTGCTTACAGCGGTCCCGGTGGCTGCCCCTGCTAGCGAACCAATGGAGCCTTTCTTGCCTAACTCTGATCACTTGTTGGCATCTCACGAGATTTATTGAAGGCTCTATCCTCCATAAACTTCACGTCTCATCTCACGGTAACCTTACTGCTGCTAGGAACGTAGATCATGTATGCCTTAGAGGTTTCGCTATACCCAACGAAATATCCCCTCTCTACAATTTGATCTAACTTGGCACACTTCTCATTTGAAACATGGCAATAAGCTATGTGGCCAAAGATCCTGAAGTGACTGACTCTTGGCTTCTTCCCTAAGAAGACTTCTTTTGGTGTTATGTTCCCCAACGCCCTGTGAGGTGTTGATAGGTGGTTGTCATTGACGTCAACCAAAGCAGCACCAATAGCTACCCCGATCTTCGTCAGCAAATTTGGCATGGAAATTCGTGGTTTCTTGTTTCCTAATCACTCTTGTTAGATTCTCCTCGAAAATATATTTTTGATGATATGTGGTACCCCACGCAATTCTTTACGGTTTGAAAGATATTTGCATTTTAAGTTGAAGACCCAATTTTGTGGGTTAAAACCCCAAGGGGTAGTGACATGACACCTTATCATTAATTTAAGGGTTTGACCTGTTCATCTTAACATTGATGTCTCCTCTTGAAAATTGAAGGTACTCAACAAAGTAAGAAGCAGTGTATAAAAAGTTTATTCACCTACAGTTGTTAATATATGACAGTGATTTTCGCCCAAAACTCATTGTGTATAAGTTCAATAACTTCAAGAACCAAAGGCAATGACCCAATCATTGACTTCACAACCTTGGTAGGACCATATGCACTAAGCCAATTATTAAATTCAAATTCTTGTGGAATTGAAAGATATTTTTAGGCAAGATCACACATATTAAATGGGTTTTTTAATGGTTAGTTAAAAAATAATAATAATAATAATTATTAAAGGTTATTTATTAATATTAGTGTAATTATATTATTTTGGTAGAATATTAAAATGTTTATTCATCCGTAGGGAGTGTCCCTTAAATTAGGAAGAATATTTTAATGATTCTCCTCTTAGCCAGTAGCCCTCTTTCCTTAGTCCACAAGGCATGCAATATCTTGTTTTTTAAATTCCTAAACCTCCAATGTCTATCTTGAAACTCCTAACTCTTCCAACATTCATACTATACTAGCCCCTTCTAGGTTTATAAATAAGGTATCCCACCTTCTCCAAAGATATGATTAACGCAATATCTTGAGAAAAAATTCATTTTGAAATCCTTGATCACCCTTGGGGGCTACTAACGCAGTACTACAGTGGAGATTGGGTTTTGTTTTGTTGAAATTTTTGAAATTCACTCTTATTGCAAGAAGAAGATGTGAAGTGCGAGGATCAGAGTGTCTTTTGAAAGGTTAAATTTGTGGAAGGGTCTTAAAATAACAAAGTTGTAGAGCAAAGATCTTTTGACTGTTTATGCTCCTCTCCAGTCCTACAACTATAGATTTTGGTCATGTTACCACTCAAACTAGCAAGGGTCCTAGGAGGGGATCCTATAGAGCAACTACTAGTTCGAGGGCAACAATGGAGCGATAGCACACTTTCACCTCAGCTAAAGCTCCCAGCTCTTTACAAACTTTCACCGATGGGAGGAGTCCCAGTACGTGAGGAATCACTAGAATATATATAGCCAATGATAAGATAAGTAAGTGATTCCTAAGCCTATTTGCAAGAGAGACTCAATTAAATAGGTTGCTTGGTTTAGAAGCAAGGTGATGGGCTCTCTAGGAAGGGCTAAAGGGCTTTTGAGGATAGGGTTTGGGAGTATGCTTTGTTAAGGAAGCCCCTAGTCTCAAAGGCCTTACGAATGCTTGGCTTCTAAGTGATCTTTGTGGAATTAGAGTCGACAAGTTGCGGGACCACAAAGGGCCAAGTGGACCCGAAATTAGGTCAAGGATATGGAGTTGATCAATCAAGGATGTACTTGAACTAATTAGGGAAAGGAAGGGGATGAAAGAAATAATTTTCTTTTGATGATTTGACGCTATGATCCCAATGAGGTCACTAGTTAATGGGAAACCAAGGGGAAGAATTGATCTTTGAGCCAAAGCTCGAAAGATCGGAATTTAGTGAAATTTGGAGGGCTCCTTGAAGACACGCCATTGCAATTGTGGGCAAAAGATCGAATTCTTTTGATGGCTAAATCATGAGAAAAGTGATGCCCTATTTATAATACTAACACGGAAAATGAGGTTGAAATTGACTCTCCTTTTCTCTAGGACATTACTCAAAATGATATGACTACTCACACCATTGAAAGGGAGGGTCATTGTTTTCCCATGAATGAAGAAGCTTTATTGGAAATAGAGAGCCCCATTTATGATATCGATGATGACACTGACAAAGGCTTTCTTTTCCCATGCCTTTCCCAAGGTCCCAATGGCATAGCTACATTATCGATGAACCCTCAACTTGGTCATTCTCACATTGTCACAACTATTGATGATCCCTTTCCCTCTCCTAGGCATGATGTTGAGGAGGAACTATCCATTAGATGTACCCTTCCTTCCCCCTCATACTTTCAGGATTGTGAATATGATCATCATGAGCAACCTGCCTCTTCTATCATCCCGTGTCATCAATCTCTCTTTCCTTACGAATCATGACCTTATGGTGGCCATCAAGCCTGATATTAATGATAAGTACCATGATGGGGATGATATGCCAAAGGTTTCCATCCATCGGAATTTATGAGCTTTATTATTGGTATCTCTATCTTTTGATTGGAAGAAAGGATCATGTGTAATAGATTACATCCCTTTGCTCCTCTTTAGCATGATACTCCATGAGTGGTTACTTCATTCTCCCACTTCCCACCCTTGTGACCTTCCATGTTGTCATTCCTGCCCTTGCCTATGGGAGAAAGCAAAAGGGCAGTGGTTTTCATATTGATTGGATTATATGTTGGTTGCACTGGTGTTATGATTATACTTAGTATTTCGGTGATGTAACATGCATGTTAAGGTAGGATGCATTGCATGCTAATTTCTCATTAGAACTAACATCATGTGATATTTTCATGATAGATTAGTTGCACTTAAAACTACATTTTTACTTGTTGATTTTTATGGCCTAATACTAAGCATGGGTGATCATAAGACACCACAAAAACATGTTGCCCAGTGTCTTTGGTCTTTGACATGTACAGGTAACAGGTCTACGGTACCAAGAGATTGTTGACGTTCTCATGACCTCCCGTTCAAGTAGCTTCCTGCACCCCTCCGAGATCTCATGTCCTAATTGCAGCAAGATGTTACCCAACACCTGTGGGTAGTGTATATAGGAGAAAATTTCTCTCCTAGATGGTCCTCAGCCAGCAGCCCCTTGCAACGACTAGATAGCTCGATGTGCCATTTTTCTCCACCACCTGAGCCAACCATGTGGTCCCTCGCCCATTTGTTATGAATGTATGTTTGAAGGTGGGCCTCTCAACCCCGAAGGTATGACTTTTCATTGTTTTAGTTGAGTAATTTTGTTTACTTATCATGGACATTTTTGGGCATGGATTGGTAGGGGCATTCGACTGAAAGAGTGGGCTAGGTCTGTGCTCTTGTCTCTTCTACCCAATTTGGTGTTTAGCCTTATATCCTAGTCCCGTGCAATCTCCTTTACTGGCCAATAGCTTTAGGGTTGGCACTACATGAGAAATCTTGATTTTGGTTATGTGGTCCCACTTTCCGACACCATATACATCCCCCCCCCCCCTTCCGCTCATTTGAGCCCATTCATCATGTATCCCATCCGGGTCCACATGTGCCTACTAGGTCCACATAGGGTTAACCTCCCCTTCCCCTTGCCCATACCTTGGGTCAGGCCTGGAACAATGCCCCAAAGGTTGATGCAACTAAAAAAATAAAAAAAGCATAATTTGGCCACTCTCATCAAGAAAATGTACCACAAGATGCAAAAGATGGTCGAGACATACAAGCCAAACATAAGTTCTACCCCTCATATATGGCCATCGCCTTAGTTCCTATGTGCCCTAGATGAGCCCCCTCCACATTAAGGAACCCACGATTGTCCCAACCCCTGGTGGGCAATGAATTTCCCCATCTTAAAGGGGGGGTACCTGCTATGTACTACGCATCATGCTCTCATCCCCTGGAGCCTCCAGTAGTTACGAAGAAAAACCAATAGAAGGCAAAAGGCTTATGAAGAAGGGTGGAAAAACAAAGATCGGCGAAACTTATGTACCACGATTGCTCCCTCCTACACTCATATACACAAGTGTGGCCTTCCCTAATTATAGCTACCCCTTGTCCCATCACCTGTGGCCTAGATCATTCCCTTGACCTCTACTCTATTCCATTATTATGTCACTTGCCTCCTTCCACTTGATGGATGTACCATGGACATGTCACCCCCTTTAAAGGCTGAAACCACCTAATAGGGTCCTTAGCTAACCCCCTTATTGAGCTTGGAGACACTTGTACATGTCAGAGCCCACTATGGAAGGCAATGCCACCATGAAGTGCCTCGTTGATTCCATGATTTGTAAACTCTTTTACTTGATTATTCTAATGATTTGTTGTATTGGAAGGCAAGGGTACACATTAGATCTTATGCAAGATTGCAAGTGGGTTTTCATTTGGGGCTTGGTCTCCCTATACGGGGTCCTAGCCCTCCAAAGGGCCACATGGGCACTTGTAGGGTGAGCATTGAGAGCCATGGGCCTCCACCATAGTAGAGATTACTTCATGGATCCCCAACACCGATCATTGATTGCTCATGTTCCACCTTTTGGATGAGGATGATGCACCTAGTTCATTGTGCCCAACGAGCTCCATATTTGCACCATATACTTGGCAGATGTTCCAGGGTCCAAAGGATGTCTCCCGCTGCAGAGGGAGGGCTTATGTCGTCAGTTTAGCCCTTAGATATGGTCTACAAGCATTTTCGATCCACTTGGAGACCCATGAAGTTGTCCTTGTACCCCCACACCCACTTGGGAGCAACACAAGTTCTTGCTTGGAAAACAAGGAGCCAACCCCTTGTCCACTATGTTTGGAATCCATTCTCTTATCATGGCACACCTTCGACTTCATTTGGCCTTCTCAATGGCCAAACGACTCACTATGTTGATCATCCTACCCTCTTGAGAGCCTTATCTTTATGTTATTTAGCTATTTGGTGGGATTGTCACCAAAAGTATTGCTATTATGCACATTATTTTATTTTAGGGGCATTATTAGCCCAAATTATGCCTTCAAATTCATTAGAGATTGTATAAATAGATGAGAGGTGATTCAATATCTCACCATCACTTGGATTGGGTTAATATCTCTTGTGAGATTTTCGCTATACCTTTTGGAGGACAAGTTTGGATGATATGGATGAATTTTGATGTTTGGATATCTTTCTTATCTTGGAGCTTCTCCATTGGCATAATTTGATGATTGGGTATACTTTTTTGCACATGTAAGTGTTATTTTCATGTGTATTCTTGTTATTTACTCTGTCATGTGAATGTCGTTGGAATCTTCACTATACAAGTCTGAAATTTACTGCTTTTGGTGAAAACTGCAATATTTTATAGCGTTGCATCATGTCATGGGCCATATATGAATGGGCGAATGTTCCTAGAGATAATTTATGATAAATACATCTCGACAAGACATCAATTATTACAAATCGAAGTATAAAGACCTTGAAGCAGCGACTCTCATGCCCTAATATCATGTGAAGTTGTTTGAAGGCCTCCTTGATTGGGTGAACCCTTTCCCAACCATAAATTCTCCTTGACTCCATCTCTCCCAAAGGACAAGGCACTAATCCTCCATAGGTGACCACCTTCAAAGATTATTTATCTCACCTTCCCCTTTTATTCTAAACCTAACCTCCATAGGTCAAATAGGGCATCACTTTTCTCACAATTTAGCCATCAAAAGAATTCGATCTCTTGCCCACAATTGCATTGGTGTGTCCTTTAGAGGCCCTCCAAATTTCACGAAATTTCGACAGTTGGAACTTGAGATATTCCAAGCCCTAGCTTGAAATCGATTCTTGCCCTTGGTTTCCCATTGGCTAGTAATCTCATTAGGATCATGGCATTAAATCATCAAAAGAAGATTTTTCTTTGATCAACTTCCCTTCCCTAATTAGGTCAAGTACATCCTTGGTTGATCAACTCCAAATCCTTGACCTTCCCACAACTTGTTGATTGCAATTCCACAAGGATCGCTTAGAAGCCAAGCATTCACAAGGACTTTTGAGTCTAGGGTTTCCTTGATAAGACATATTCTCAAATCCTAACCTCAAAATCCCTATTGGCCCTTCCTAGAGAGCCTATCACTGTTGAAATTTGGTACCAGAGCACAGGTGGTTCCCTTAGGCTTTGATCTTTGGCCTAGGGAAAAGTGTCCAAAAGATTTTAATTTTTCTCCTAAAGTGACTTTATAATTTTTATAAAGTTAAAATCTAATTTAAAAGTGACTTTAAGTGATAAAGTTACTAAGTCTAATTTTAAAGTGACTTTTATAAAGTCAATGAAAAATTAGAAAGGAAAAGTGACTTTGGAAATAAATGACTAAGTCGGTATTTATTAAAGTGGGGTGAATTAAAAAATAGAAAGTGAGATTTAAATGTGCATTTAATCTCAGCCATTGATCTAAATCTATTTCAGCCATTGGATTTAGGCATCACCCAAAAGTCACTTGGATCACCCAAAAGTCATTTGGAGTTATATTAAGGGAAGAAAAGGAGGAAAAGATCACATTCGATTCAATTCTTTCATGAGCAGATTGAGAGAAGGAGAGCAAGAGAGCAAGGGAGATTTCTGAACAGTGAGCTGCGGAGTATCAGCAGCGGATTTTCAGCAGCGGAGTAACAACAGCGAAGTTTCAGCAGGGCAGTTTTTCAGCAAGGCTGAGATAAGTTGTAAAAGTTTGCTTGCTGATTTTTGCTAAATATTTTCTCTTACTGTAAAAAGGCATTTTTCATAAATAAAGAAAAGCTCTCAAACTGGTTTTCCCCAAGAGTTGTAGGGGGTTTTTCCAAGGTCACGTTGACCAAAAATATCAGTGCTTTAATGTGTTTTAATGGCTGTTTATTACTGCTGATTTTTATTTCTGCAATTTCCAGCATTCTGTAAAATTTCCAAAATTTGTGTTTTCTACAAATTTATTTTTTTCAGCATGTTGAATGTATGGTTATGGGAAAGGGCATTTAACTACATGGGAGAAATAAGGAGAAACTGAAAACCGGGGTGGGAAAACAGAAATTTTAACATGGTATCAGAGCTTGAGTGCTGTAGGGCAGTTTGGGACAGCAAAAGAGAAAAATTACAGCTGCTGATTTTTCACTCGGAAAATTCCAGCAAGCTGATTTTTCATAACAGCAGATTTTATCTTTACTACAGCAGTGCTATTTTCAGTTTTAGGACAGCAGGATGTCATTGGGATTGAGCGTGGAGGATAGGTTGGATGGGCATACAAATTACAGCGTTTGGAAGGAGAGAATGCGGAGTATCTTTGAGGAAGCAAAAGTCTGGGATATCATGGTGCATACCACTCAGACCCCTGTTGTTGTGCCTATTGATGCTACTCAGTTGGCTGCTTATAATAGAAAGAACAACAAGGGTAAGAGGCTGATTCTAGACGGAATCAAAGACCATTGCATTCCTCATGTGAAAGGAAAGAGCAATGCCCATGAGATGTGGACAGCATTTTCTAATCTCTACCAGAGTACCAATGAGAACCGGAAAATGGTTCTGAAGGAGAAACTGAAAAACATTAAGATGGGTAATGATAGTGCAGCTGAATATCTCACTAAGATTACTAATGTGAGAGATGAATTGGCAGCGATTGGAGAGGCCATTCCACCCACTAAGTTGGTGCGGATTGCGGTAAATGGCCTCCCCCGTTCATGGATGAACTTTGCTGATGGGGTTTGTGCTCGTGAGACCCTTCCCACATGGGAGAGGTTTTGAGATGATTGCATTCAAATAGAGATCAGGAAAGGTCAGCTTGGGGCATCTAAGCCAGTTGAGCAGGATGAGGATGTAGCACTGGTGGCAGGAGGCAAGAAAGGCAAAGGGAAGAAGCAGGCTTCCACAAGCAGTGGTGGGGGCAAAGGCAAAGGTAAAGGTAAACAGGAAAACACACAGAAGGATTATTCCAAGGTGAAATGTTGGAATTGTCAAAAGATGGGACACTATGCAGTTGTGTGTTCAGAGAAGAAGAAGAAGGGGATGGACCAGAGTTTGGCTGCTTCAGCAGAGATTGAGGACTTTGCAGGTCGTTTTGACCGGGAGTTTGTGTTCACTATTTGTGAGTCCTTTAGTGCAGGATCACCTGCCATACAGGTTCAGAGGGAGCATGCTTTTCCCTCGATTAACGGAGCATGTTCAGGTATCTGGTATGTAGACAGTGGGGCTTCACGTCATATGACAAGAGTCCGTGAGTACTTCTCAGAGCTTTCAGAGAGTGGCACTGATATTGAGGTAGTACTCGGTGATGACAGAGTTGTTAGAGCAGTCAGGGTGGGAACACTGACATTTCAGAGGGAGTCCAAACCTCCCTTGAAAGTGACAGATGTTCTTTATGTGCCAGGGATGAGGAAGAACCTCATATCTGTCTCAGCTTTAGAGGACAGAGGATATGAGGTACTGTTCAGGGGAGGACAGGTGTTGATGTATCCCAGGGGCGCTCCAGCTGATTCAACTAGAGTGATAGGTGTACGCCATGGAAAGGTGTACAAGTTTGCATTCCAGCCCCTTTTGGCATTGAGTAGTAGTACCGACAGTAGAGCTAGCAGTTCTAAGCAGTGTGAGATTTGGCACCGCAGGATGGGACATATGTATCATGGAGCCTTGAGGACCTTGCGGGAGATCACTACAGGTATGCCAGATTTCAGTACTGATCACTTTGATACTTGTAGAGGATGTGCTATGGGCAAGTTTGCCAAATCCCCCTTTCCCAGCAGTGACAGCAGAGTGACTGGGATACTTGATTTGATTCATTCTGATGTGAGCGGTCGGATGTCTCATGTTTC
>APFE030105673.1:46662-73104 GCA_000404065.3 Pinus taeda | reverse complement strand
AATGTGTTTTAATGGCTGTTTATTACTGCTGATTTTTTATTTCTGCAATTTCCAGCATTCTGTAAAATTTCCAGAATTTGTGTTTTCAGCAAATTTATTTTTTTCAACTTGTTGAATGTATGGTTATGGGAAAGGGCATTTAACTACATGGGAGAAATAAGAAGAAACTGAAAACCGGGGTGGGAAAACAGAAATTTTAACAATCACCTTTCTTTTCAAGCAAGAAAGCCATAGATTTGAGCCTTTCTTGTGAATAGGCCTAAGAATCACTCCCATTGACCTATTCATCTAGTGATTCCCTTTAATATTAGGTCTCCTCCCATCGGTGAAAGTTTGTAAAGGGAAGGGAATCTTAGCTAAGGTGACAGTGGGTTATTGCTCCATTGTTGCCCTTGACCTAGTATTTTTTCTTTAGGATCCGCTCCTAGGACCCCTGTTAGTTTGAGCGGTAACAGGTCCTTGAAGAAGTTATTGCAAATACCTATTGGGGATTCAGGGTTGATCAATTTTGAAGACCGAGAGCATATATCTGTTTGACTTTTGGGTTTGTAATTTGCGTTACAATTTTGCAAAACTTGATTCTCACTATCTTTCTGAATTGTAAGTTTTGACACTACTGTTGGGTTTCATTGACGATGCAAATCATCATTTATGTAAGGTTGCAAGCAATCTTCAAAGCCTCACGCATAGTCCTATCGTTGACCATTCAAAATTAAGGATTGACCCTTTGGTTCCTATCTTCAGTTGATATTATCCTGGAGCATTTATTTCAATGAATATCTAACAGTAAAGGCACATTTGTTTTGCTTAATATTAGAATACAACCTAAAAGGATTTCTTCAAAGCATCGGATCAACGATTTCTCTACAGCTAGAAAGGCATTCGGTGGTTACAGCTTCAAGGTAGACACGTCAATGTTATCACCAAACAATGTTCAAGTCTTATTTGGCAAATGTTTTACAATCAAGGTTAGTATAAATTGATTATTGTTTATTTTAGGGGTATCACTGTTTTTATTTGATTTTATCATTGTTAAAATCTTGGTTGGTGTTTGATTAAATTTTGATGTATTTCCTTTTGAGTCAATTATAGGACATATTTGCAAGCTTATCTTATATTGTTTTTAAGAAGTTCAGAACTGGAAAGAATAGGTGTCACAACTCTTATGTTTTGCATTGGTCCTACTATAATATAGTTATTGCGCCATTATTATATCATAGGATCCACTTGACATTTTCTTTTGTAGGCAAACGTAAGCATTTTGTTAAGGGATTATATGCTTTTGTCTACCTTTTGGTATTGGGATTCGTATCAGCAACATTCTCTTTGCAAGTACAGGACACCTACAGCATCCATCGACGGTTTCAAAAGTCTAATAGTAAGGACAGAGCTGTGATCTCAAGAGAATAGTTCGTACATTGAAGACAAGGTTGTTTAGCACAGTGCAGAAACACAGTGAAGTACAGTGCAAGAACAAGCAGTGAAGCACAGTGCAAGAACACAGTGAAATACAGTGCAGGAACAAGCAGTGAAGCACAGTGCAAGAACATGTAGTGAAGTACAATGTAGGAACATCGAGGGTGGAGCAGAGACATCACTTTAGGCAGAGAAATCTATAATTCTTGACCATTTGTACAACAGTTTTTAAGTCGTGTAAAACATTGTATAGAGTTCGTACTATTGTACAAATTGAAGAAGTCATTGTGTTTTGAAAAAAAATTATGCTTAGAGTTAAAGAGGGAAATTTGTTTTGGGACAAGGGTTCTTAGTTTGTCAGGACAAGGGTTTAAGTCACCGTGTGTCAGTTAGTCAAAAAAATCATTGTAATATTATTGTAACATGGATCATTATCCTGGTACGGGAGTCCACACTTTTGTATTTAATTTTTGTCTTTATAGGGTGGTAGGGCAGTACTAGGCAAGTGAATGAAGTCACTATCAAGTTGGGGCCTGTAAACACTTCAGGGTGGTAGGATGGTGCTAGGGTGGTGCTAGGGCGAGTTGTGGCTCGCTAGGGTGTTAGGGCATCCTTTAAGTTGAATACTGATACAACCAAGGCGTTGGGGCATCCTTCCGGTGGAAGTTGGAGAAGAATGCTTTTCTAAAATTCTAGGAACTTGTAGCTTTCTTTTCAGTTGGGGCTGAAGATTAACGAATTTAATAGGAAAACGTTCAATGGTTTTTGACCAAAAGGGGGTTTTCCACCTAAAATATCTTGTGCCTATTGTCTCTACTTGTTTGCATTGTTGTTTACCACTTCACTGAATAATTATAATGTTGTTGAAGATTAACTAATGCTTTGGAAACATTAATTAAGTGCTAATTGCTAAGAAATAATGATTCACCCCCTCTCACTCTGATCACTAGATAGCATCTCACAATATTTCTTGAAGGCTCTATCCTCCATAAACTTCATGTCTTGTCTCACGATAATCTTCCTGCTGGTAGGAAAGTAGATCCTATATGCCTTACAGGTTTCGCTATACCCAACGAAATATTCCCTCTTTGCAGTCTAATCTAACTTGGTACACTTCTCATCTAGTACATGGCAATAAGTTATGCTGCCAAAGATCCCAAAGTGACAGATTCCTGGTTTCTTCCCTGAGAAGACTTATTCTGGTGTTATGTTCCCCAACGCCCCATGAGGAACCCTGTTCTGAATATATACAATCGTGTTACATGCCTCTACCTATAAGAACCTGGGCAAATCTTAGTCATATAACATCGCCTTTGCAGCCCCAACTATAGATTTGTTCTTTTGCTCTGCTACCCCATTCTGCGATGTATTGTATGGAGTTGTACACTCACTCCTGACACCTTCCTTCACACATAAACCTGTGAAGTCACTATCTGTATACTCACCTTTGTTATCTGAGCGAAACAGCTTGATATTTTTCCTTATCGCATTCTCCACTAGAGCCTTAAATTCCTTGAAGCGATCACAGACCTCATCCTTGGTCTTCAGAAAATAGATCCAAGTTTTCTTGAAATGATCATTAATGAAAGTGAGAAGTACTCGTACCCTAGGAGAGATCTAGTGGACATAGTGTTGAATTTTCTAAGTCTATCCATTAGATTAATATGTATTTCGTTGGTTTATTTCTTCTACTTGTAAATTTTGAACAAGTTATTTAAAACATTTAAATACGGAAATAAACACAATACAGTCACAACATCTACAGATCATCAGCTGAAAGAAAACAAACACACAAGTGACACCATTATTTTTGGACAAATGTCCCCGGAAAAATCCAATGCGGGAAAATCGGTGCAACTATTTTGAGGGTTTATTATTATGCAGTATTTCCTTGAGTACAACTGGGTGCCTAACCAGCTGACCTGACAAAGAAAAAATACATGGCAGCAATACCTCTCTATTCAGAAACAGGTATTTAGAAAACCTGTCCCACGAAACCCTCTTCAGCGTCTCTGAAGCTTTGCGCTAGCCCTTCTGGCCTCTGCGTCAGCCTCTTGCTAACCTGCATCAGCCCTCTAAGGCACTGCGCAACCTCTAGGACCCTCTGCGTCACTCCTGTAGCCTCTGCGTGGATGACGCGGTCCCTCTGGCCTTTACGTTGTCTCTGTTGGGCTCTGTGTGCCCTGAACTAACTGTTGCCCCTCGTTCTCTGCTTCTGCGCTAGTCTCTTGGCACTATCTTTGCCTCTCTACCCAATACTCACTGCCCCTCGCTGTTGATCACTGATTCGACTTTGCTCAGTAACCCCGCTCTAGCAAATCAAATGACTGATCATTCTAGTGTGTCTTCCAACTAACCCTCAAGCCTCCTCTTATACTTTTCCTATTGGTCCTTCAACGGTAGAGATTACATCTCTAATCAATGGCTAAAATTAAATTTGGTTTGATCTGTGACTTTTGGAACCTTCTTACCCAATTTTATATTAATACCCATATAATATTTTTTTTCCTAAGTTTAGACTTAGGAACAACATTAAATATATTAATTATTTTAACATCTCCTAAACCGGTTAGAATCTGCCCAAACCATTTTTGGTTCTTGGAGATCTCATGTGCTTTAGCCTCTCCACCAATTTTGGCTAGAGCACATCCGATGCTACCCCAAACCAACACATAGGACCACAAATGTCTGTGTATAAGTTGTAACACACAATCTGATTTGTCACCTCTTGGGACTGTTGCCTTAGCATATTTCCCAAGCATGCCCCCTTTGCACACATATCATGTTTTGTGCCTAATTTTGGAACACTTGATATTGTCTCCCTGAGCATTCTAAATGCTCCATGATGCAAATGTCCAATCCTCCTATGTCATAACTCATTCAGGTCTCTCCCATTGTCTCTGCCATTGCTCACTAGTGCCATTAGAGAGTCGAACTACAACTCGTACAATTTGTTGCTTCGTACCCCAATTTGTTTCACCTTCTTCCAGTTTTGGTGTTTGATGAACACCTTCTTTCCTACAAAGTGGACATTGTATCCCTTATCTTATAATTGGGATATTGATATCACGTTCATACCCAATCCTGGCACGTGTAATACATCTGTAACATGGGTGCTTGCTCCTAACTCCCTCTGAATGTCAATGGTACCTCTCCCAACTGGAGTGCATTTAGTCTTGTTTCCCATTGTTATCTGGAAGTCCATCTCCTCCTCATTGTAGTTGGAGAAATATTCTCTAACTCCTTTCATGTGAGCTGACACTCCATTATCTATATACCATACTCCCTATGAAGTTGAACTAGTTCAGCAAGCAAATTCGTCCTCCAATCTGGAAGACAATTTTGTAGGCCCCTAAACACCAAATTTGTCTGTGGCCATGCTGGAGAATTCTGGAATAACTATTGAAGACATCCTGAGTATAATTTTGTGTGCTAATTCTCTTCCACCTGATGTTGATTCTGCTACTACAAAATTGTTACCAAAACAACTGCGCCTAGATCTGCTCAACTAACTGACTGATCTGCTCACCAAAACTTCTTCCGGGCCACACCACTGCCTGTTGGAAACACTATTGAGCTTGTTCAAAATTTTCCTGCCCCTACAATTGGAAATAGAACCCTCCTGCCTAGCAATTCAAACTGCCTAGTTGACCTTCTGTGCAAACCCAGAAAATATGCTCAGAGACTCCCTCTGAAGCTGCAAAATTTCTCCTCCACTTTTGAGCTTATAATCTGTCTTCAAACACACCCCGATACCAAGTGAAAATTTCATTAAATTGCAGCAACTCAAATTTATTCTTCTAACTGATTAATTATGCAGTTTATTTTCTACGGCAAACAACAAATAAATCACACTAGAATTCTTCACAAATAAAAATGTTGCGGAAAATAAATGTTGTAATTGAAACATATAGAGTGCACACGATAAATTTGACACTGTTATTTTTGGACAAATGTCCCCGAAAAAACCCAATGTGGGAAAATTGGTGCAACATATGAGGGTTTTATTATTATTAGCAACAACGAAAATCTGAGTACAATCTGGATGCCAAACTTGGCAATCCTCAACAAGATAATCTGACAAATATTACTGAGGTTATTTTTCCCTTCTCTACGTGCAATCTCGGCACAACCGGCTTCAAAAAAAATTGTCGTCCAAACCTTTGTGCAGGGCCTCTGTGCAAACCCTCACACATGTGGCCCGAAATTGTCGCTAATCAAGTTGTTATCCCTGCTACTACAACATGAAGTGACTCTTCAGACCTATTGAAAATTATCCCAGCCTTTAGAACCTTAATCAACCTCCTTCTCGACTAAATCAAATTGCTCACTAAAGTTACCTACGCAATCCCTGTGCAGCCTCATTGTGGAATGACTATACCTCTTTCTTTTTCCTCTTCGGAACTGGAAACTTCCTCCATAATCACTTTTGTTGCTCCCTCTGCATCCCTTTTGGCTCGAACTTCTCTCCCTGCTAAATCACTACAACTGGGTAGCTTGATCTGCCAAGGAAACTCACTCTCCAAGTGTGTCCATCTCCAACCCCATCAACCTCCTCTTATAATCTCTCGTTGGTGAACCAGTGAACATGATTAGAACCCCATCAATGGCTAAGATCATCTCTGAATCAATCCATGTGAGTTTCTAGAGAAATCCCACCTTCCACAATTAATTATTGTTAATTAATCATTTTTCCTACATTAAACTTAGGAAAGATCTAATTATTGATTAATTAACTTAATTGAGCCATATCTACGTGTTTTCTCCTGAAACTTTTTCTAGGTTATGGAGATCTTGTGTTCCTTAGCCTCTCTGACCAAATTCGTGACTAGAACACATGTCCGATGCTACAAAAATTAACACTCCCTCTTAGCAAGGAAGGTGTTCTACTATCTCATAACATCCTCCCATACACGTTGTTGATGTCTAACAATTCTGACGACCTGCCACTACCCACCAAGTTACTGCGCAACTCTGATTCATCTACCACTCTGGGCTAAACCATATTGCATATGCACTGCTGCAAATACTGCATTGTACAACCTATATTGTTGCCAACTCTACTCTGCGCTGCCACTGATCTCATGTTGTTGCAACTACTGCAACTGAGAACAAACCTCCTGTCCCTACTACTAAAAAGAGTTCTCCACTATACCCATATGTTCCCTAAAATAGACAAACTTAGCTCTCCCTAGAGCTTTTGTGAGTATAATTGCAACCTGCTCTTCTGTGGGAACATGTTGTAGCTGGATTGCTCCATGCTACACACAATCTTTGATGAAGTGATATCGGATATCTATGTGTTTCAAGTTTCAACCTATCATGAAACACTCAATTTTCAGAGAGCCAAATGCAACTTTGATTATCACAGTAGATACTAGTTGCCTCCAACCTTTGACCAAACAAGCTCGCCAGCAGCTTCCAAAGCCATATAGCATTACACGTGGTTATGCTAGTTGTCATATACTTTGCTTCTGCAGAGCTCAGTGCTATTTGCTTCTGCTTCCTGTTATGCCAAGAAACCACCCCCGATCCAACGCTAAGGCAGCACCTTGAGGTGCTTTTCTTGTCCACTAAACTGCGTGCCCAATCAGCATCTATGAATCCACATAGTCTGACACCATCACCTCGAGTATACCTCAATCCATACTTGATTGTGTCATGCAAATACTTCTAGACTCAAAAATAATTATTTTCTTTTGTGACAACAAGTCCAAATGGGACATATACAAATGATAATGACTTTCTTGACTCAAGAAAAATATTATTTTGACTTGACAAACCCTAGGAGCATGAAATGCATGCTTGACCTAGTTAACCAAATAAATAGAGTATGAAACCCATGCTTAAAAATAATATTTTTCTTTCTTTTTTTGCTTGTAACATAAGATATACATAATGACACGAGTACAATGACAATTATGAAGACCGAAACTAGTTACATTTTCCAACACTCCCTCTTAACTAGGGAGCTATTCATAATTGTACAACTGAAACAAAGATATTCTCAAACTGAAGAGTTCTCATAAGAAGAGTCGGATTGATAAGCCATCTCTAAGCATGAACATCATAACCAGCATTGTCAACATAGTAAGGCCTTAACTGACAAGATATTCTTACATTAGAGCATAATGTTGGGAGGCTTTATGTGAGATACCACACTACCTCTTCAAGGTACATACCTCATCTGGATGTTCACTAGGTATGTCCTTTGGGAACTATTTTTATCTTGGACTCCCAATCCTCAGAATATTGTTCCTCTTTAACCACTCTTATCTTGGATACCTGTCTAATTCTCAAAGAGTGTCAGTCCATTGATAACCTCCTATTTTATTGAGTATCAATCTCAAATGCTTATCCAATCCTCCATTCTCCCTACCATGGCCTTTACTAGACGTATAGTTGTTAGTCTTAGCCTAGTGCATGACACATGATAGAAGAGAATACTATGTCCAACATCAGTTCCTCTCAACCAGGGAGGATATCCCTATTCCCTCTTGTTGAGGGAATAGATTCTTGCTCCTTCTTAACATTTAAGGAGACTTCTTACTCCCTCTCAAGCAAAGAGGAGATTTTTTTCTTCCGTTCAATTGGGAAGACATAATCACAAGATTCTTTAGTGTGTCTATATCAACTACTAGTTCTTCATGGAGATCTTCAAGTAGTTGCATGGCTCCTCCTTCCTTTGCATCTCATCATATTGAGCTTTTGTAATGGAGCCAAATCTTCTTCATTTTGTGACAGGGTTCAGGCCATCAACCTTTCATATCACTTTACTCTAGTCATCATCAACAATGGCATTATATTAAGCCAAACGAAATAGAGCAAGTTATAGCTCCCTCCAATCATGAAAGTGATATTCATCGTCATGAACATCAAGTTAGCTTTTTGTACTGCTACCTATTTCAAACCCAAGATGATGTAGGCATCTTGATCACATAATCCTCCAAGGATTACCAAATCCATCCACTCAATCCATGTAATCATTTGATTGACTTTTAAACAAGTAATTGTAGATATACTTGCCTCAACTGTTATTATGCATTCCTACAAAATTCTTCTAAGTAGCAAAACGGTATATCAACCAGATAACCAATATCAAAACATCAAATACTCTTATCAAAATATCGGATTTTGCTTTCTTGTTTCCTTTGAGATCAACATCTTTTTCGTATGATATATCTCCATCTTGTACAAGAATCCTCATCCATGCTTTCACCTTTCAATCAAAGTGCCCCATGGAATGAACTATTCAGCAAGTTGTAATATCTTTTTCCTTGAAGTTGTTATTATCAACTCCCTTTCTTGCTTCTAGAAACCATATTTGATGGTGATCAATATCATCATGTCTAATTCATGCTATCTTGTGGAAGAGTCTTGATCTTTAGCTATTCCAAGGCATGCCAAACTTCTTCCAAGTGTCGAGTAACCACATGGAAGACCTCTCATGACCAACCCTTTCTGCAAAATTCCGTAGACATGAATTCTACCTTCTATAGAGTTATTGAAGACATGCATACCTTTCTTTCTTACACATGGACATCTAGTCATCTTTCCCTGAATGAGCTTTCTTTTATCCTTATCGAAGATAAGTTTCCTTTGAGAAGAAAGACTTCAATTATGTCTTTCATACTGCAACTCGATCATCAGCATGCTTTCATCCTTCAAGATTAATTCTGTAAAAGACAAAAAATACTAGCCATGTCCTAATGCTTCTTCCAAGAACCTTCCCTAAATGATGGTTCTCATTGGAGGATCTTGGTGATCCTTCTTGCAAAATGACTACTTCTAACATTATGTTAGAAAAATACGTGGATGAACACTGATATGCAAGATGATCCAAATATTTTCATTCTTATCAACGAGATGACTACTTCCAAAGCAACTTGATCATGTAGACTCTAAATCTTCTACTATCATATGTTTTCTTCTATGATGCCATGCTTCACAAAAATTCTTCTAGAGAATGCAACGGTGCATGCTTCATCATTAATGAACCTATTTGCATCAATTCCTTCAAAGTCTTTACAGTTCCCTGCTTCCATCATGCTCCACATTTTCAAGCACGAGTGTTGCTTTGTTTTGTTCTTTCATCCTTCTTATTTTACTTCCACAATTTTGATGGCCTTCAATATACCTGCAATTCTCAACAGCGAGTACAACCAAGCAAAATATACAAATACGAGCATGTTGTCAATTATGTCAATCTAGGGTTTTCGTGGTTTCTCATAAGGTGAACTAAGATTTTAGTTACAAACCCTATATTTCTTTATCTAGCCCTTATTGGGCTTTTAACGAAAACATCAACCCTAGGGTTTTGACTTTCAAGCTCTGGGGTTTATTCAATTCAACCTTTGCTAGGGTTTTAACTTTTACCACATACCCTAGATTATCTTTTCAAAATTTGATTTGTAAAACCTAGATGTCAAGAGCTAGGATTTCCTTAGAGAGAACAACCAACTACGGTTAGGGTTTTCACTCTTAGCGTTAATTTAATCTAAACAAAGAGTCTTCAAGACTACACATATCTATAAACCCAAACAACTCTATAGTTATCAAAACCTACCATAAAGGAATTGAAAAACCCTAACTGCAAGACCCCAACCATACAATAGACTTATCTCATATGCAAAAACTACAAACCTCTATCCTCCATGATTACCGGGAGCTACATCAAAGAGGTATTTGAACTTCATCTAGTTCCCAAAGTATTTTGTTCTTCAAGTCTTCTTCAAAAACATGTTGGAGTCTTCTAACAATCCTTAAAGTCCTTTTCATTTATCAATGTTTTGGTGTCCCTTTTGTTCTTGGCTTCTATACCTTCCCTCTACAATTCCAACCCTCTGATTAGAGTTGATTGTAACTATAGTCATAGTCCTACAGTTAATGACAAAATTGTCTCCAAACACTATGGCATAGCTCTTTTTGCAAGTCCCTCCTTTTAATCCTATTGTCAGTCCACTATAGACCTTTTCGACCTTCCAAATAGACACCTTCAAGTCTTCGGCCTGCAACTACCACACACTTCAAAGAACTTGGACATGTTTCATATGGAAGGAAACCAACCATAAAATAGGCATAGAACTGTCTTACAGGACTCGTCTTCTTCCTTGTTCCTCCTCCAATCTCAGCCCAAACAGTTTATGAGAAAACTATCCACGACAGACTTTTCTCCTCTTTTGCTTGGCCTCTTTGGATTTGCGGCTATTTCAAAGGTGATTTCTCCTTGATGTTTTCAAGATCCTTCAAGAGACTTCAAAGATGTCCTTCCTTCAAGATAGATGTTCTTCTTCAAAATAATGGAGTGCACTTAGACAACCTTTAAATAGAGCTTATAGTCTTCCATCCTTCAATGAGAGCTTGATGTAGCAACCTTTCTTCTAAGTCAATATGTTTGTTGCTTCTTTTCTTGTGTCCTTTTGCAAATGATTCCCTTTGACTAACAATCTCTTCTTGCGTCAACAAGAAGAGTTGCCTTCTCTTCTTCACCTTAGCTCTGAAACCATGTTAGAAAATTAAGTATGGCAGCGATCTTAAACAGTTTTCCTTATCCTTGATAAAAGCTTGTGAACTTATATTATCTTCTTGTGTTCTTTATTAGATTATTTTCATCAAACAAATATCAAGAGCATAAACCATGAAGATCATAAAAGGCAATGGACACAAAATATAGGTGTCAAGCCAAGGAAAAACCCCTCCCAGGGGAAAACCTAGAACGAATCTCTCCACTTCTTATAGAATCAGTTCAAATGAGAAATCCAAGGCACAAAGACCAAAGCCAAAATTCCTCAAAATCACCAAGTCATCCCTTCAATCAGATCTCAAACAAGGCAAAATCTTCCAAAGTCAGCAAAGGTCAAACTTCTCATAAATGCTCCAATCAAGGTCTTAGTTCTGCAACTTTAGCCCTACAACTAGACCTCCAAATTTCAATCCCTGCAATCAGCCCAAAAAACCCTAGTTCCTCACACGTGTGAGCTGAAATACTTATATTTCAATGTTTTCTTTCTTCACTCTTGGTTTGCCCTTCCTTCTCGAACTTTCCCTCTAGTAGATGTCTTCTTATCAAACTTCATATCGAACTTGATGTGGGTCCCAAAGGAGTGGAACTCACATGTTATATATACACTTTACAAGTGTTTGAATAGGCCTCTTCTAGGCCATCTTACTCTTGATAGGGCTGACTTGATCTTGGAGGATAAATTAGCTTTCAGCAAAAAAAAAAAATATATATATATATATATATATATTATTTTCTTTTGTTACAAGAAGTCCAAATGGGACTTATACAAAATATAATGACTTTCTTGACTCAAGAAAAATATTCTTTTGCTTGACAAACCCTAGGAGCATGAAATGCATGCTTAACCTGGTTGACCAAATAAATAGAGCATGAAACCCATGTTTGAAAATAATATTTTTCTTTCTTCTTTTGCTTGTAACATAAGATACACATAATGACATGAGTACAATGACAATTATGAAGACCGAAACTAGTTCCATTTTCCAACACCATCATCCTAGTGTATTTCAACTTCAAGACTTTTGGATTGTTTCAAAGACAATACAAATCTGGTATTTCGGCATTTTCTAGATATTTTACAGATCTGGAAGTGACAGAGAGCTACAAGGTAGTCCAAATCAGGTTACAAATCAAGTGGTAATTTTCACCACTCAAACTAGCATGGGTCCTAAGAGGGCATCCTATAGAGCAACTACTAGGTCAAAAGCAACAATGGAGCAATAGCCCACTGTCACCTCAGCTAAAGCTCCCTACGCTTTACGAACTTTCACCGATGGGAGGAGACCCAGTATAAAGGAGAATCACTAGATGAATGGAAGAATGAGAGGGCAAGGAGTGATTCCTAAGGCATATTCACAAGAGAGACTCAATTATATGGCTTTCTTGCTCAGGAAGCAAGGTGATACGCTCTCTAGGAAGGGCTAAGAGGATTCATGAGGCTAGGGTTTGGGAAGATATCTTGCAAAGATGATTCCTAGGGTTGGAAATCCTTACGGAGAATTGGTCTTTGTGTGATCTTTCTGGAATTGGCGTTAACAGGTTGTGGGACCACACAGGACCGATCGGACCCAAAATTAGGTCAAGGGTATGGAGTTGATCACCCAATGAGGGGCTTGACCTAATTAAGGAGGAGAATAGGATCAAAGGACAAACTTTCTTTGAGATTTGAATTCAATGACCCTAATGAGGACACTAGCCAAGGGAAAACTAGGGCAAAAAATGGTCTTTGAGCTAGGGCTTGCTATATCTTGAGATCCCACCATCAGATTTGCTTCAAATTTGGAGGGCCTCTAGAGAAAACTTCAACGCAGTTGTGGACCAAAAATTGAAGTGTTTGGATGGCTAGATTGTGAGATAATTGATGCCCTAGGTGACCTATGTAGGCTAGGCCTAGAAAAAGAGGGAGGTGAAAAGAATAATCATTGAAAATGATCACCAATGGAGGATTAGTGCCTTGTCCTTTGGGAGAGATGGAGTCAAGGAGAATTTATGGTTTGCGAAGAATTCACCTAATCAAGGAGGCCTTCAACAACTTTGCATGGCATTTAGAGCATGAGAACAATTGTTGTAAGGAATTTATACTTCAGTTTGCAGTAAATGATGACTTATTGAGATGTATTTAACATAAATTATCTCTAGGAATATTCACCCATTCATACATGGCGCATCACATGATGCAACACTATAAACAAAAATTCCCACAATTTCATATAGAGCAGTGGTAAATTTCAGACTTGTATAGCGAAAATCCTAGCAACATTCATTTGACAAAAGTAAATGACAAGAATAAGCATTAAAAGAGTACTTACATGTATAAAAGAGTATATCCAATCATAAGAATAAGCATTAAAAGAGTACTTACATGTATAAAAGAGTATATCCAATCATAAAATTATGCCAATATTGAAGCTCCAAGACGAGAGAGATATCCAAACATCAAAATTCATCCATAACATCCAAATTCGTCCTCCAAAAGGGATAGCAAAAATTTCACAAGAGAAAATAACCCAATCCAAGTGGTGATGATCAAAATGAATCATCTGACTTCTATTTATACACCCTAATGAATTCGATTTAACTAAATTGGCCTAATTGGGCCCCTAAAATAAAATAATGTGCATAATAATCATACTTTTGGTGACAAGCCCACCAAATAGCTCCATAATAAGAATAATTAGCCTCTCAAGGGGGCAGAATGATCGATATAGTGAGTCGTTGGGCCTCTGAGAAGGCCTAATGAAGTCCAAGGGTTGCCATGATGTCAAAATGGAATCCAAACATAGTGGACAAGTGGTTGGCCCCTTGTTTTCCAAGCAAGAACTTGTGGTGCTCCCAAGCGGGTCGAAAATGCATGTATACCATCTGTAAGGGCTAAGATGATGATGTAAGCCCTCCCTTTGCAACAAAAAACATCCTCGGGATTCTGGAACATATGCCAAGTGTATGGTGCAAGTGTGGAGTCGGTTGGGCATAATGAACCAGGTGCATCATCCTCATCAAAAAGGTGGAACACGAGCAATCAATGAGTGGTGTTTGGGATCCATGAAGTATTGCCTGCTATGGTGGAGGCCCACGACTCTCAACGCTCACCCTAAAGGTGCCAATGTGGCACTCTAAGGGGCCAAGACCCCGTATAGGGAGACCAAACCCCAAATGGAAACCCACTTGCAATCCTGCATAAAATCCAATGTGTCCCATTTATGTCCAATACAACAAATCATTAGAGTAATCAAGTAAAAGAGCTTACAAGTCATGGGATGAATAGGGCACTTCATGGTGGCATACCCTTCCATAGTGGTCTTTGGCATGTAAAAGTGTCTCCAAACTCAGTAAGGGGTTAATCAAGGACCCTATTAGGTGGTTTCAACTTTCAACCTTTAAAGGGGGTGACATGTCCATGGTACATTCCTCAAGTCGCAGGTGGCAAATGATATAGTAATGGAACAGAGTGGGGATGTGAGGAAACATTCGGACCACATCATGGCACAAGGGTAGCTACAATAGGGGACGCCCACACCTGGGTATATGAGTGTAGGAGGGAGCAAATTGCGTTACATGAGTTACCCTAGCCCTTGCTTTTCCACCCTTCTTTATATGCCTTTTTTCCTTTGATTGTTTTTTCTTCATAACTGCTCGGGTCTCTAGGGGATGAGAGCATGATGTGTAATATATAGCGGTGGATACCCCCTTAAGGTGGGGTAGTTCATCGCCCACCAAGGGTTGGGACAATCATGGGTTCCTTAATGATGGAGGGGGCACATTTAGGGCCCATAGGAATTAGGGTGATGGCCATGGATAAGAGTTAGAGCTCATGTTTGGCCTTTGCCCATGTGCTAAATTTGTATTTCCTGGCCATCTTTTGCATTTTGTGGTACATTTCCTATTGAGAGTGGCCAAATTATGCTTTGCATCTACCTCTGAGGCATCGTTCCAGGCTTGAACCAAGGTGTGGACAAGGGGAG
Source organism: Pinus taeda (assembly GCA_000404065.3). Classification (NCBI taxonomy): domain Eukaryota; kingdom Viridiplantae; phylum Streptophyta; class Pinopsida; order Pinales; family Pinaceae; genus Pinus; species Pinus taeda. Next base: position 58,203 of record APFE030105673.1, on the reverse strand, counting down.
GGGGAGGCTAACCCAATGTGGACCCATTGGACACATGTGGACCCGAATGGGAAAGAGATGAATGGGGCTAAAATGAGTGGAAGGGGAGTAATGTAGGTGGTATCGGGAAATAGGACCATGATACCAAAATCGGGATCTCCCATGTAGTGCCATCCCTAAAGCTAATGGCTAGTAAAGGATATAGTACAGGACTAGGATACAAGGGTAACCACGAAATCGGGCATTGGAGACAAGAATATAGACCTAACCCACTCTTTTCGCTGAATCCCCCCACCAATCCATGCCCAAAAGTGCCCATGAAAAGTAAACAAAATTACTCAACCAAACCAATGAAAAGTCATACCTTTGGGGTCGGAAGGCCCACCTTCAAACATACATTCATAACAAATTGGCAAGGGACCACATGGTTGGCTCAGGCGGCAGAGAAAATGGCACATCAAGCTATTTGGGGGCTGCAAGGGGCTACTAGTTGAGGACCATCTAGGAGAAAAAGATTGTCCTATATACACTTCCCACAGCTGGTGGGTAACATCTGGCTCCAACTCGGAGAGGTGCGTGAAGCTACTCGAACGAGAGGTCATGAGAACACCAGCAATCTCTTGGTACCAAAAACTTGTTAACTACACATATCAAAGTCCAAGTACATGGGACGACATGTTTTTGTGGTGTCTTATGATCACCCATGCTTAGTATTAGGCCATAAAAAACAACAGAAGTGAAATTATTTCCAATGCAATTTTAATCTAAATGCAGCTAATCTATCATGATAATACCAAATGATGTTTAGTTCTAATGAGAAAATCAGCATGCAATGCATCCTACCCTAACATGCATATAGTACAATATTAATACTAAGTGTAATCATAAAGCCAATGCAACCAACATATCATTATACATATACCTGCCAATATGATTACTCATGTAGCAAATCTGAAAGTCAATGTTGACAAAATCACAAAGAGGATGACGTGGGTGGTAGGTGGGAAAATATGATCTCCATTCGAGGTAACAAGAAGTCCTAGGAAAGTAGGTCAATCTAGAAGTGTGAGGTTTTCCATCTAAGTACACAATGGGGGAATGAATGATGACTCTCAAGAACTCTCTATCACAATCATTGCTCATAATATTATGCCTTGTGGATGCCACAAGGTCATGATGAGACGGTGAGGGAAGGAAGGAGTGCAACAATTAGGTTGCTCAAGGTGATGGTCACACTGGAGAGGGGAGTGATCATAATCTTGAGGGTGTGTCCAAGCAGATAAAGTATATTCAATGAAGAGCTCTTCCTTGACACTATACTCAAAAGGGGGAAAGAGCTCATGGTCACTTGATATCATATGACAAGGGGTGAAGGAATCACTTGTGGATGACTCAAAATGATGAACAAGAAGGAAAGGCGATGGGGAAGATGAGGTGTTGTATTCAATGGGGCTCCTTTCTTGAAAATCATATTTTAAAGGCTCAAATGATTTGGATATACTCCCAGAATCATGAGGGACGCAGATAGGAGCAAGGGCCTCATCATTAGTATCAAAGATATGGCTTTCCCAAAAAGGAGAATCAATTATTTCCAACTGCCCTCTCTCATGCAAGGGAAAATAATGATCCTCCTTCCCAAGGGTATTGATGGATATGTCATCACAAATAAAAGGAAGACTAATCCCAACCTTATCCTCCCTGTCAGTATCATAAATGGGAGCATAATAGAATTAAGGACCAACAATTTCCCATTTCTCCTTTTCAACATGAAAATAATCTCCAATATCAACTTCCAAGTTGCTAATGGGATTACCTTCCCCAAGGTTCTCAAAAGAAGAGTCATCAGGGGTAATATCTTTGAGAAAGTTAAGGTTAGCCTCAACTTGACTTTCCATACACTCATCCTCCCCAACACGTGTCCTCAAAAACATCGTTTTCATCATGTGGACCCAAGGAAGACTTGTCTTCCCACTCATCACTTAGATTTTCAAAGTTTTGATGATGCTTGTGAAGGCTTCCTCTTGAATGCTTAATGTGGGGCATACTTGAAAATCACTAAGAAAGCCATCAATGAACTCCTCAATAGATGAGATGCTCTTAAGTTTGTGATTATGTAACCATGAGTTATGACCATGTAGAGAGCTCATGAACAATAGTATAAGGACATCCTGGTGGACCACTTTCTCCTTTGAAGCATACGCAATAAATATTTCCACATGATCAATTGCGGAGAGTGGATCACCATCAAACATGGGCACCCCACGTACCATCCTTCCTGTGACATGATTAGGGTGCCCAGGGATGTTAGTGATATCCAAAGCGAGAAAATCATCAAAGAAAAACATCCTATTGAGATATACATGTAAATTATGTAGGAGTCGCCAAGGTGAATTGAAAGATGCCTAGAAAAATGCTTGCTTCACCCTACAAGCATAAACCTTTAAGTACAATGAAGAACTAGGGCTTCGCTCTTCTAATGGAGTCGCCAAATGATATATCAATAATGTCGTATGGGGAACAAAGCGCATGTTTTGTTTCCCCGACAACAGCGCCAAAAATGTTACCATCAAACTAGCAGGGGTCCTAGGAAGGGATCCTATAGAGCAACTACTAGGTCAAGGGCAACAATGGAGCGATAGCTCACTATCACTTTCGCTAAAGCTCTCTGCTCTATGCGGACTTTCACCGATGGGAGGAGCCCCGGTATACAAGGGAATCACTAGATGAATGGAACACTGAGAGGGCAAGGAGTGAATCCTAAGGCATATTCACAAGAGAGACTCAATTATATGGCTTTCTTGCTCATGAAGCAAGGTGATATGCTCTCTAGGAAGGGCTAAGAGGATTCATGAGGTTGGGGTTTGGGAATATATCTTGCAAAGATGATTCCTCAGCCTGGAAATCCTTATGGAGAATTGGTCTTTGTGTGACCTTTGTGGAATTGGCATCAAGAGGTTGTGGGACCACATGGGACTAAGCGGACCCAAAATTAGGTCAAGGGTATGGAGTTGATCACACAATGGGGGGCTTGACCTAATTAGGGAAGAGAAGAGGATCAAAGGACAAATTTTCTTAGAGATTTGAATTCAACAATCCTAATGAGGACACTAGCCAAGGGAAAAACTAGGGCAAAAAATGGACTTTGAGCTAGGGTTTGCTATATCTCGATATCCAACTATTAAATTTGCTTCAAATTTGGAGGGGCTATAGAGCAAACCTCAATGCAGTTGTGGACCAAATATCGAAGTGTTTGGATGGCTAGATTGTGAGATAATTGATGCCCTCAGTGTCCTATGTAGGGTAGGCCTAGAAAAAGAGGGAGGTGAAAAGAATAATCATTGAAAATGATCACCAATGGAGGATTAGTGCCTTGTCCTTTGGGAGAGATGGAGTCAAGGAGAATTTATGGTTTGGAAAGAATTCACCCAATCAAGGAGGTCTTCAACAACTTTGCATGGCATTTAGAGCATGAGAACAACTGTTGTAAAGAATTTATACTTCGGTTTGCAATAAATGATGACTTATTGAGATGTATTTAACATAAATTATCTCTCGGAACATTCACCCATTCATACATGGCCCATGACATGATGCAACATTATAAAAAACAAAAATTCCCACAATTTCATATAGAGTAGTAGTAAATTTCAGATTTGTGTAGCAAAAATCCAAAAAACATTCATTTGACAAAAGTAAATGACAAGAATAAGCATTAAAAGAGTACTTACATGTATAAAAGAGTATATCCAATCATCAAATTATGCCAATATTGAAGCTCCAAGACAAGAGGGAGATATCCAAACATGAAAATTCATCCATAACATCCAAATTCATCCTCCAAAAGGCATAGCGAAAATTTCACAAGAGCAAATAACCCAATCCAAGTGATGATGATCAAAATGAATCCGCTCACTTCTATTTATACACTCTCTAATGAATTCGATTTAGCTAAATTGGCATAATTGAGCCCTTAAAATAAAATAATGTGCATAATAACAATACTTTTGGTGACAAGCTGTTAAATTGGCAACTAGGGCCAAACTCCATGTGGGTCAGCTTATTTATGGCAGCTGATATTTTTATTGGATCCCCCTCGTCGAGAGGTGTAGGATTGATCCAAAGATCATCCGATTCTGACACTTACGTTTTAGTATAAATTGGTGAGAACTTGAAGTCATTTAAGTCAAGTATTCTTGAGGTGATCTCCTCTCCACGTCTTGGGTTTTTGGAGAAGGAGAAAACAAAAGAATACGTTGGCCTATGATACCCTAAATGCTATGATGTCGTATCTGCTATGATGCCCTAATCGCTGCTATGCCCTAGCCAGCCGCAGGCTTATGGGGATGCAAACAGACCTTATACGCTGGACCTTATATGCTGTCAATGGAGACTCCTATACACAGGATGCCATATATGCAGCCATACATATACTTACGCATAGCATTACGCTGGCCAGATAATATACGCATAGATGGAGATATGTATACACGCAGACTTGGAGACATGTATACGTTGTTATGTATACGCAGGCCCTAATACAGCTGTCATGTATCACTGTAATGTGCAGGCCCTAATACGCATAGCGGCTGTCATACGCAGGTATAGAGCCGCAGGCATATATATATTCGCACTGCATGGAGGTCTCATAGAGAGGAGTCGTTGTAATATTAACACGCAGTCAACGAAGGTCACATATACGCTATATATAATGAGGAGATAATACGTTGGTCACAACTCTAATGCACAGGTCATGGCATATATATGTTATCATATACGATGGCAAATTAACGTAGCAAAATATATTATAAATGTTTAACATACGCATGACAGGAGGACGCAGTCTCAGCATATCTGGAAATGAAGTGACAGCCTCGGATACTTCTGATGTGTTTGGAGAGCAGTTACTGGATGAATGTTTGTCCACTATAATAATCAGTCAAGAGAATGAAGCTGCAGGCAAGATAGTGAAGCCACAGTCAAGTTGTCAAAGCCTCAGTAAGGGTAATGATGTCATAACACAATCATGGAAAATTATGCATAACATATACACTGTCATAAGCAAATTCTCTATACATGATGTATGTGTAATGTACTGATATAAGCTTCAGTAGCATGGATACTATACATGATATACACAGACTTAAAGACGGTTGTCAAAGGTAACTGATATTTGCATCATGGACAGCCCAATGTTGCATGAAGCATGGACAGCATCATGATGAGATCATGGGCAGCATAGGCAGCATGAAGCTTGATATAATGCATGGGCAACATGAAGCATGATGATGCATGGGTAGCATGAAGCATGATGAGATCATGGGCAGCATGGGCAGCATGAAGCATGATGATGCATGGGTAGCATGAAGCACAATGAGATCATGGGCAACATAGGCAACATGAAGCTTGATATAATGCATGGGCAGCATGAAGCATGATGATGCATGAGTAGCATGAAGCATGATGAGATCATAGGCAGCATGAAGCATGATGATGGATAAGATCATGGACATGGGCAGCATGATGATAATCATGATTAAGTGTAGCATGCAGTGGTGCAGCAAGTGGATCAAATGCAGCACTACGATAGGTGAAGCCGTCACCTTGGAGAATCAGTGGAAGTAGAATGTCTTCAACTGATCTCATCGTTATACGAAATGATCTATGCTAGATCTAGATAAGTCAAGTGTTGACGTCTATTGTAAATGTACTATCTCTCTCTCTTTTTCTGTGGAACTTTGAAGAACATAAAAGAAGAATTGATCAAGGGTTTCCCCACACATTGTGGGGTTTGTCCCTGGCTAGCACCACATCTTGTGTCCTCTTGTCTTGGCTTGTCTTCTGCGATTTACATTCATGTTCTATCTGCAATTTACTTTATGTTGATGAGATTGCTAATATCGAAAAAGAAATTGAATAAATTGCTCTAGCATAGAACATACCTAAACTTAACATGGTATCAGAGCTGAGGTGAGGACAATGCCCAAGCAAGAGTGAGAGCAATCACCAAAGACAGTTGGGACAAGACAAAAGGATCAATGGGTTCCTCATAATTCACCTAGAGTGAAGTCGAAGCAGAGAATGTTATCAGAATGACGCAGCGGCCCTTATACGAAGGACTATCTGAATGGCAGAGATGCAGGTCATCAAAGACACGGCCGACTCTTCAAGGAAGCAACGAACCCCAAGTAAGAAGAATCAAATATTGTTTCTGATAAGATAGAGAAGTGTTATCTTGTATTGGCCCTCTCCTTCAGATTCTTTGGGAATCTGGCATATTGATTGTAGTGCTTCAAGGCACTTCATCGGATAGAAGGGTGCACTCTCTAATTTGATAGAGATGGAAACAATTGTGGGATTACACTTGGAGCCGATGCCACCTATCCTGAAAAGGGAATGGAAGTCAAAGGTTTTATGGTGGCATTCGTCAATGGAAAGGTACGTGTTTGAAAATTGAATTTTCGAAGATGTTTTTGAGTTCAGGGTTGTATCACGTTGCAAGAAGTCCACTGGGGACCATGTCCATTAACACAACACCGGAGGTCTGTGAGTCAGATGGTGACAGAGATGCTTGAATTCAAAAAGAGCATGAAGGTACATGTTTGAGATGTATCGAAGGAAAATCTTACAAGGGGACCATTCCCCCTCATGTAGCAAGTCCACAGGTTTGGAACAACCTGTGGAGTTTGAGATTCATGAACAGGAATCTCATGTAAACAGGTGGAAGAAAGCCCTCTATGGCTTGAAGCAAGACACCCCAAGCATAGTATGAGAGTATCAACAGTTGTCTAATGAAGCTAAGATTCACTAGGAGTGAAATCTATCCAAACCATCCGAAGGTTGTGGATGACAGACTTCTCATACCAACACCTATGTCTGATAGGTGCAGACCCTCTCATTTGTAGAAGACAGAGGGAGTTGGATTCCGAATGTGGAAAGATAAACTGCTAGCTTGTGACTACCTCGAGGATCTTAACTTTCAGAGGTTATATGGTAGTGATGTCAGACTTGATTTGGGAAATGCCCCTAAGTTTCAAAAAAAAAAAACTCATTCGCGTTGATGTTCTTGGTGAACCTTTGTCTGAACATATGTTTTGCAGTTAGCATTGTGAGCTCATATTTGGTTGAGCCTCACTAGATTGGTGCCAAGAATCTTTTGAGATGTCTTCAGGACACAATCTCTCATGGATTGAGATACACTGCCGAAAATATGACACTGCATGATTATTAGAACGCTGATTAGGCAGGTAGTGTGGAGGATCACTGGAGCACTTCTTAGTGTTGTTTCTCTTTGGATTCTGCTTCGATATAATGGATGAGCAGGAAGCAGAAGTCGGTTGCCATAAGCACCGCCGAGACCGGATACATATCTACGAGTATGATCTCGTATGAAGCTGCCTGGTTGGGGAAGCTCTTCAGTGAGTTGTTTGATCACATACCACTGTGATTATCTGTAACAACCAGAGGTGGGATTCGATTATTGAGGAATCTCGTATTCGTCAATTGCTCCAATAGATAGACATCATCTGGGATATGGTAAGTCGATGAGCAAGGAGGCTCCATCGCATTAAGATGATGTACAGGTCGATACACTTTGTCAAAGACCCGAGGAAAGATCTAATCTGTGATTTTCCCACACGACTTGGAGTTGTCAAGAAACCCTTGTACAAGGGTCCTGCATGTTGCATACATTGAGCTCTAGGAGCTCTGAGGGCTTGCGGTTCTTACTGGAGCAACATGCGACCATAGGGTGACTCACCCTCCCCTGGTGGTGCACACTGGAACAAGATGATTCGCTCTCTTGTGGAACAGGATGATTCGCTCTTCTGTGTAGCAGGATGATTAGTTCTCCTGTGAGGCCTGGATTGATGTGTTCTCCATGACGATTGTAGCAGGATTGATGTGTTCTCCTGTGAAGCCTGGATTGATATGTTCTCCATGGCGATTGTAGCAGGATTAATGTGTTCTCCTGTAAGGCCTAGATTGATGTGTTCTCCATGGCGATTGTAGTGGGATTGATGTGTTTTCCTGTGAGGCCTGGATTGATGTGTTCTCCATGGCGGCCTGGATTGATGTGTTCTCCATGGCGATTGTAGTGGGATTGATGTGTTCTCCTGTGAGGCCTGGATTGATGTGTTCTCCATGGCGATTGTAGCAGGATTGATGTGTTCTCCTGTGAGGACAAGATTGATTAGTTCTCCTTTCGAGGCATCCTACCCATGCAGTCTGGGACTCATGGGAAGTACCTCTCATCTGATCAATGAGCAGGGAAATGAAGTTAGGGACCATAGTAGTACAGATGGACGCATCGTTGTATCTACCGTACTCCCTATGCTAGGATGACCTCTATTGATCTGGGATCAATGATACTGGTCTGGGACCAGTGGTAGGAGTTGTACCATACTATGACGCTGACTTCGGGTCGGTTGAGACTGGTCTGGGACCAATGGTACATACTCTGAGACTGACTTTGTGTCAGTGCAGTACTAGTCTGGGACTAGCGAGAGTGGTACATACTATGACGCTGACTTCGGGTCAGTTGAGACTGGTCTGGGACCAGTGGTACACTCTTTGAGACTGCGATATTGGTTTGGGGCCAGTGGTAGGAGTGGTAACTACTATGAAGCTGACTTCGAGTCGGTTGAGACTGGTCAGGGACCAGTGGTACGCACTCTGAGACTGACTTCGGGCCAGTGGAGAATCGTATGAGACATTCTCGATCAATTCTTCTTCTTCATAGTTCAGCAGAGCTAAGTCGAGCAGAGCAGAGCAAAGCTAGCAGAGCCAGCAAAGTTGAGCAGAGCTGAGAAGAGCTGAGCAGAGCAGTGCAGGGCACTGATGACAAAGATAGTACAGTTGGACGTATGGATCAGGGATGGAGTTCTCCCTAGTTGAGAGGGAGTGTTAAATTGGCAACTAGGGCCAAACTCCATGTGGGTCAGCTTATTTATGGCAGCTGATATTTTTATTGGATCCCTCTCGTCGAGAGGTGTAGGATTGATCCAAAGATCATCTGATTCCGATAAGTATTTATGGAGATATGAATTTATTTTGATTATGTAATTATTATCAAGCCGACCAGCTCTTATGTAGGCTCTAGAAGCCCAATAGACGTGTCTATTCATCACTTACGTTTTAGTATAAATTGGTGAAAACTTGAAGTCATTCAAGTCAAGTATTCTTGAGGTGATCTCCTCTCCACATCTTGGGTTTTTGGAGAAGGAGAAAACAAAAGAATACATTAACCTATAATACCCTAAATGCTATGATGTCGTATCTGCTATGATGCCCTAATCGTTGCTATGCCCTAGCCAGCGGTAGGCTTATGAGGATGCAAACAGACCTTATATGTTGTCAATGGAGACTCCTATACACAAGATGCCATATACGCAGCCATACATATACTAACGCATAGCGTTATGCTGGCCAGATAATATACGCATAGATGGAGATATGTATATACACAGACATGGAGACATGTATAGCATGTTATGTATACGCAGGCCCTAATACAGTTGTCATGTATCACTATAATGCACAGGCCCTTATACACATAGCGGTTGTCACAAAATGCTTCGGAATTATATATGAAAACAAAGATGAGAATGAGGGATTGAGAGGCAAACCAAGAGGACTTATGGCCTTATTTGTGACTAGAGAGGCTTCCAATGAACTTGTCCACCTGCAACCATAATTTTAGCTCCAAAATCTTTGTTAAACAAGATGTTAGAGACAAAATGGCAATGCAAATTAAATCAATGACTAAAGAATGGTTGAATGAGGGCTAGAAGGAGGGAAAATAAGCCGATGATAGGGCTAAGAGGCCAAGGAAGGGCAGCAACAAGGGGGAGAAGGCCTAAGAAGGCCACAGCTAGGGAGAAGGCCTACAAAGGCCTACGACAGAGGATCAAGGCCCTTAAAAGGCTACAGCATGGGTATAAGGGGTTGTGGCTCACTGAAAGGGACCTCTAGGGCTCACGGCATGCGTAAAGAAGCCCTATGAGGGTTGTCAAGGGCTATAGGAAGGACCAAAAGAGCTACCTTTCAAGGAAAAGGCCCTTCTAGGGCTGCAGCCAAGGGAAACAAGGGAAAAAGAGGCCACAACAAGGCTAGAAAAGTTGACGAGTAGGCCTTAGAGGCCTTAAAAAAAGAATGGAACCCCGTAATGACCAAAGTTTAACATAAAAATGTCTAAATTCACTTCCTTGAGGGCCAGCGTCTTCCCTTCTTGGTTGGACGTGGAGCTTGGAGGGAAGATAGAGGCTAGATCTTGCCTTCCTAGGCCTAGACTAGCTTTAAAACCCCAGTGAAATTGCTCAATTAGGCTGGATGTCTCACTTGAAGGAGTGAAACCCTTCAAACCCCAACCATAGGGAAATAGAAGCCAAATAGCTTCCTTATATAGAGGAAAACCCCTCCAAGTGGAAAATAATGGCTATTTGGCTTTGATCCTCATCAAAATAATCTCGACCATTGAAAATAACTTGATCTTCTTTTAATCTCCTCCATCGAATTTTTATTTTTGAGGAAAAATTCAAATTTCTCATAAGAACAATTTTTTATTCATCCAAAAATTAATATTTTAGATTAATTTCCTCAAAAATTGACTTTGACTTAACCACCAAAGTCTCAAATTTTCTTAAAATATCCATTTTTCCCTTGGTCAAGGACATCCAAAATTTGACTTCTTTTTGACCCATAGTTTTTTTTCCACTTAGAGAGAAATTAATTTCTCTATAATTATTTTTTGACTCCAAATTAATTAATTTTGTGGCTTAGGATTTTTATTTTTAATTAGCTAGAAAAATTCATTATTTGACTCTTGGGAGGATTAATAATTTTTCCAACCTCAAATATTTTAGCCATGGTTTTTTATTGCGAGAGACCATGCACTAAAATATTTTTACATCAATATATCACAATTAATTCAACCCTTAGAAGAGGAAATACACATTTAGGGTAGACCCTCAAGACATTACCCAATTTTGCGACACAATATGATCCAGCAAGTGTTGGAAAATGTAACTAAGTTTGGTCTTCATTATTGTACTCTAAGTCAAAATCAAAGTGTAATTTATTTGTCAAAAGAAAGTGAAAAGAATTTTATTATTAAATTGAATTCACTTTTTAAAGCATGGGTTTCATGCTTGGGTCAATTATAGGTCAAGCTTCCATTGTAGGCTTTACGGTATCGTCAAAGTCAATGTGTTTATTGGTTAAAGACTCCTCCATCATCAAGTCAGCCTCCTCAACGACTCCTTCAAGTCGACCTAAAAGAAATTGTCATAAAAAGAACTCATGTTGGCCTATTTACATGGGGCAACCACTATATATACCAATCTGAGATCTTAGCATTACACACTATGTTACTTGGGAGCGGGAGCGGAAGCGGGAAGCGGAAGCGGGGAGCGGAAGCGGGGAGCGGAAGCGGGAAGCGGAAGCGGGAAGCGGAAGCGGGGAGCGGGAGCGGAAGTGAGAGCGGGAGCGACCATTTTCAGAAGCTCCCTGTTTGGGAGCGAATCCGGGAGCGATTTTTTAAAAATATATATATTTTTTATATTTTTT
>APFE030105673.1:20927-44365 GCA_000404065.3 Pinus taeda | reverse complement strand
AACAATCTGCAAATTAATTTAATTTATTGGGATTAATTAACTTAATTTATTAATTTAATTCAAATTCATAATTTTAAAACTAAATTAAATTGACTAAATTACTACCTAACTAAATTAAACTAGCTAGATTATCTAAATTACTAAGTTACTTACCTCTGCAGGCTTGCTCCTCGCTCCTCGCTCTTCAGCACTTGCTCCTTGCTCCTTTGCTCTTGCTCTTGCTCCTCAGCCAAGCTCAATGTTTGATAATGAAATTTTTTATGCCCTTTGGGCTTTTAAAACAAAAGAACAAAACAAAACAAAACAAACAAAAAAAATTAATTTTTTTTTTGGGTCCGCGGAATTTTTTTTCCGCCGACCCACTCCCGGCGCAATTCAAATCGCTCCCGGAGCGATCGCTCCAAGGCTTAAACAAGCGCTCCGAGAGCGATCGGGAGCGATCGCTCCCCGATCGCTCCCGGGCTTAAAAAAGCGCTCCGGGAGCGACGGAGCGACCACTCCCTAAGTCGCTCCCGAAAATGGCAGGGAGCGAAATTTTTTTTGACGGAATCGCGCTCCCGAAAATCGCTCCCGTCCGGGAGCGATTTCGGGAGTGCGCTCCCGCCCGGAGCGCGCTTCGGGAGCGGGTTCGATTGGGGGGGGGGCGCGCGCTCCCCCGCAACTATGATTACACCAACTCAGAGCTCGCAATTTCAAAGATAAATTTCGGTGATCACATAGAAATAATTTTGGTGCATTCACAGTGAAGAAGCTCGCACTGTTTCGGTGTTATTACAGTGAAAGGAGCTTGGATTGGTTGCTAGATAAATTTCGCTGCTATCACAGAAAACCAACTTCGGTCTTATCACAGTTTTGGTAAATGTATTTTAATTTTTGGTGCCATCTCAGAAGTATTTTCTACGTTGTTGTTGTAAGAAGGTATCACGGGAATACGGAGTACAGATGAACTCATATTACAGTGACCACAGAATTCGTATATATCACAATAGAGAAATTCTATATTGGTACAGTGAAGAAAAACTCGGGATTGTCACAGCAAAGAAGTTTAGTGATGAAGTCTTGATGCAAACACAATGATAAGGATTCGATGCAAGCATGGAGGTGAGGTTGACTTGATTGATGGAGGTAGTCTCGAGCCTAAGATGTAAAGGTCTTGGGTCGTCTCATCTTGAATCTACTAAACGAAGAGTTTGTTACTGGGTTTTCCCCTCGAGGGGGGTTTTGCCCTGGCAACGTACCTACATCTTGTGTTCTCTTTTATTTGTTGCTTGACATTAATCTTGATGATAAGAAAAGATAATTAAGAGACCTAATACTAATAATGAAAACATCACAAGTTAAAGTCATAATAAGGGAAACCATTTAACTCCCAACTCCTAGGATTTCCCAACATGGTATTAGATCTATGGTCAAGGGAAGTTTGAAGATCACTTGAAGTATTCTCAGTGAAAATATATGTTTGCATTGAAGATCAAGATCAAGATCCCAAGGACATTTATGGGCTAATATTATGAGGTATCTTGAAAGGATGAAACTAGTCCATTCACCATATTTCAGTGAGTTAGTCCATTCACCATATTGAAGACATCAAGTATGAAGGAGAAAGAAGTTCGGATCTTTTCCAGAATGGAGCTTGGACATTTTGGTAAAGGCACAAATAAAGATATAACTTCGCTATATAGGCTCGGATGACTTTCGGTGGAATTAAGTGACCTCAGTTCGATGTCATAGTAGATGAGTTCGATGTCATAGTAGATGAGTTTCAGCGAAGTTTCAGTATAATATAATCAGTGGAAGATGAAATGTTTTAGGGTTTCCTCCATAGTGACAAAGATCTCTGACTTATGCCATTGAAGTGATATGATCTCATGAAGAAGAAGAATAGCGATAACTAGTTTGAATAAAATGTTTGGTGTCATTACAAGGAGCTTGGATAGGGTGGAAAGATGATCTCCATGCTTCCACAGTTTGGTGAGATACTCCTACAGTTCGATGTTATGCTCCAATTCGATGGTATTTTCCCTCAGTGCGGTGCTATTTCAATTCGACATTATCAAAACGAAGAAATCTCAGAGTATTTTCCCTCACTTCAATACTATTTCAATTCGGTATTATCAAAACAAAGAAATCTCAGACATTACAGGAACAAAGCACAAAATACGACAACTTAATAAATTGTGTCATCATATAAAATACAAAGTTTGTCCTAAGGTAAATAACATTGATAGTCCAAGGAACCAGCTTGAAGAAAGGACTCTTTGAGGTAAGTATTGCTACTACAAGAAGTTACCAAATTAGAGGTATGTAATCACTAGGTACGTATGTTCTTTTAAATGATTCATGCTTATGGCTAGTCTAGGATAAAGATTGTAATCCATAGATAACTTACATCCTTATCTTCTAGGGTTTTTCTAGGATATCAAATAAAAGGTCCCACTCATGTTTGAAAGATTCCCTTCTCCATGATTATGTGGAAATCTAACTTAAGAAATTAAATTATGTCTTTGGTATCACATGTTGTGCTTCTAAGTATGTTCTACAGGTATAAAACATGATGGCTTAACACTTCAAGGAATCTTTATCATGGTTGCAAAGAAACATCTCCAAGCATGTCTCAAACTATACACCTTACTAGATTCTCTTAAAAGTATGATCATCTTATTTTTGAAGTTTGAATTACATTACTAACATCATTATGTCTAGCTATCTTGAATCATAATGACTCTTGTTTTGGGTGATTCATCACTTGATAAATCTACCCCTCCTAATATTCTTAATTGATTTTATAGAAACCTATACAGGTTCTCTGGAAAACCCTAACCTAAGGGTATGTTGACAATGTGTGAAACCCTAGCCTACTTAGGGTTATTGTGAAATGCTATTTGAAATTTTTGTTGATGATGTCATGTTTGGGATTTCGGTATGATCATGAAAACCTAACTTGTTAGGGTTAAATGATGTTTGTCTAAAACCCCGAACCTTTGAAATTTTTGAATAGTAGGGTTTGCTTTGCTATATTATGAAACCCTAGATCTTTACGGTTTGGTTGGGTCTATAAGCAAAACCCTTGTTAAGTACTTAGAGTCCTAGGAAGAAACCCTATGTATGTGTCCATTATTTGAAACCCTAGCTTGATCTAGGTCGGTATATGTCTAATATATTAATGTTGTCTGACATATGATGTGCCTATGCATGATGATGAAGTCCTAGATGTATGAGTTGACCTATTTGTTGGTGGCCATGTATCCTAGGGTTTGGAACTAAGCCCTAGTCAAAATTTGCCTTTCTAAGATGATAGTATTCTAGGGTTTTGGAGTTAAACCTTTGTAGGAGTAAAAATCTCTAATGTATGAGGACAATGTGATAATTTGAGATTTGTGTAAGATTGTTGAAATCTGAGTTTTGGATGGGGTTGATGTTTTATTGAAAATCTAGGGTTTGCAACTAACCCTAGTGGAAGTTGGTCATGTTTATGACCAAGCTATGATTGATTTTGATTGATTCTTTTATATGAAATCTAGGATTTGTATGAAACCCTAGTGAGAAGTCTAATATATGAATTTTGAAAAGTTGTTAGATGCTTTGTAGATCTATATTTGTTTGAATTGTTTCTAGTGTTTGTTATATGTTGTAGTAAGGTATGTCATACCTTTGGAAGAAACATTGAAACCCTAGATGTAATGAAAGTTGTTATGATGTAGTCTAGGGTTTATGACAAAGTCCCTAGCAAGATGTTGAAGAGTATGTGTCTCTTGGTTATAATTAAGTTAGGGTATTTGATATATATAAAGTTGAAATGCTTCTGTAATTCTAATATGACTAATTTCATGCTTCCATAGATTTGGTTGTACTTGCCATCTAAGTTGTGCAGGTACACAATCTTCAATATGGTGAAGATGTTCGTTGATGTAATAAGCATGATGGAATGATGATAACTCGTTGGAAGCCACCAAAGATTCTCCAATGACAAAAAGAAGAAGTCGATCTCCCTAAGTTAAGAGGGAGTGTGGATAAAGAGATGCTCCCTGGTTGAGAGGGAGGGCATAGCTTGGTTTTGATTGAAGAATGAATTTCGGAGGATATCTTGTTGCATGAGAAGTAGGAAAAGAAAGTGTATGATTGAGGAATATCCTATCAGAGATTCGATTGACAGTCCTACTATGAAAAGTTGAGAAGCAACATCAAGTTGTCTAGAAGACCCCAGAGGTTTGTATTTGATTATGTACATATGAAGTATATTATTGATTGGGGTTGTGTTTGTACAAGTGAATCTCTCGAAGGTTTTGATAGCATGTTGGTTACCAATCAGTTTGATTGGGAGAGATTGGTCATCCTTGATATGTTGGATCAAAGAGTGTTGAGGCTTTGTGAGTGAAGCATTGCTTGGGAGGACATTTGGCCAGCACTTTGTGTTGATGTCTAGGTCCCGAAGTTGGAAAGATGTGTTGGTTATAGAGCTTTTTTTGGGTACACACCTAGATCTTTGGGTTAGTGGTTAGCAAGTAAGCCTGATGGTACCTAGAGAGGCTGAAAGCTTGAGTCCATCTTAGTCCCACCCAGATATATTGCCCTGGTCAGGAATCTAGTCTGTGGCATTGCGGTGTCTAAATTGTCGAGAGATCAATGGATAGATTGCCCTAATCAGAAATATAGTCCATGGCATTGCAGTGCCTAAACTTCTTCATAGATGATGTGGTTTGAGATCTTCCATGTACCTCTTTGGTTATATGTAAATATGAATACCTCCCTAGTTAAGAGGGAGTGTTGGAAAATGTAACTAGGTTCGATCTTCATTATTGTACTGGAAGTCAAAATGTAATTTATTTGTCAAAAGAAAGTGAAAAGAATTTTATTATTAAATTGAATTGACTTATTAAAGCATGGGTTTCATGCTTGGGTCAATTATAGGTCAAGCCTCCATTGTAGGCTTTAGGGTATTGTCAAAGTCAATGTGTTTATTGGTTAAAGACTCCTCCATCATCAACTCAACCTCCTCAACGACTCCTTCAAGTCGGCCTAAATGAAACTGTCATAAAAAGAACTCATGTCAGCGTATAACAAAGACATAACTCTTCATGAACATATGTCGACCTATTTACATGGGGCAACCAATATATATACCAGCGTGGGATCTTCGCATTACACCAACTCAGAGCTCGCAATTTCAGAGATAAATTTCGGTGATCACATAGAAGTAATTTCAATGTGATCACATAGATGCTCCCTGGTTAAGAGGGAATTTCGGAGGATGTGGTGTTGCATGAGAAGTAGGAAAGGAAAGTGTATGATTGAGGAATATTCTGTCAGAGATTAGATTGATAGTCCTACTATGAAAAGTTGAGAAGCAACATCAAGTTGTCTAGAAGACCCCAGAGGTTTGTATTTGATTATGTACATATGAAGTATATTATTGATTGGGGTTGTGTTTGTACATGTGAATCTCTCAAAGGTTTTGATAGCATGTTGGTTACCAATCAGTTTGATTGGGAGAAATTGGTCATCCTTGATATGTTGGATCAAAGAGTGTTGAGGCTTTGTGAGTGAAGCATTGCCTGGGAGGACATTTGGCCGACACTTTGTGTTGATGTCTAGGTCCCAAAGTTGGAAAGGTGTGTTGGTTATAGAGCATTTTTTTTGGGTACACACTTGGATCTTTGGGTTAGTGGTTAGCAAGTAAGCCTAATGGTACCTAGAGAGGCTGAAAGCTTGAGTCCATCTTAGTCCCACCCGGATAGATTGCCCTAGTCAGAAATCTAGTCCATGGCATTGCAATGCCTAAACTTCTTCATAGATGATGTGGTTTGAGATCTTCCATGTACCTCTTTGGTTATATGTAAATATGAATATCTCTCTAGTTAAGAGGGAGTGTTGGAAAACGTAACTAGGTTTGGTCTTCATTATTGTACTTGAAGTCAAAATATAATTTATTTGCCAAAAGAAAGTGAAAAGAATGTTATTATTAAATTGAATTAAGTTATTAAAGCATGGGTTTCATGCTTTGGGTCAATTATAGGTCAAGCCTCCAATGTAGGCTATAGGGTATTGTCAAAGTCAATGTGTTTATTGGTTAAAGACTCCTCCATCATCAACTCAACCTCCTCAACGACTCCTTTAAGTCGGCCTAAATGAAATTGTCCTAAAAAGAACTCATGTCGGCCTATAACAAAGACGCAACTCTTCATGAACATATGTCGACCTATTTACATGGGGCAACCAATATATATACCAGCCTGGGATCTTCGCATTACACCAACTCAGAGCTCGCAATTTCAGTGATAAATTTCGGTGATCACATAGAAGTAATTTCAATGCGATCACAGCGAAGAAGATCCAGGTGTTTTAGTGTTATTACAGTGAAAGGAGCTCGGATCGATTGCTAGATAAATTTCGTTGCTATCACAGAAAACCAACTTTGGTGCTATCACAGTTTTGGTAAATGTATTTCAGTGCCATCTCAGAAGAGTATTTTCGGTGTTGTTGTTGTAAGAAGGTATCACAAGCATACGAAGTACAGATATTACAGTGACCTCAGAATTCGTATATATCACAATGATGAAATTCTATATTGTTACAGTGAAGAAAAACCTGGGATTGTCATAGCAAAGAAGTTCAGTGATGAAGTCTTGATGCAAACACAGTGATAAGGATTTGATGCAAGCACGGAGGTGAGGTTGAATTGATGGATGGAGGTAGTCTCATCTTGAATCGACTAAAGGAAGAATTTGTGACTAGGTTTTCCCCTCGAGGGGGAATTTTCCCTAGCAGCATGCCTATATCTTGTGTTCCCTTCTATTTGTTGCTTAACATTAATCTTGATGATAAGAAAAGATAATTAAGAGACCTAATACTAATAATGAAAACATCACAAGTTAATGTCATAATAAGGGAAATCATTTAACTGCCAACTCCTAGGATTTCCCAACAGCAAGAAACCAAGTGTGCTTATAATAAAATAATTTAACCATGGTTTCTGATTACGAGGGACCATGCACTAAAATTATTCCTAAACGCACCTTTACATCAAATTCGATAAACACTAGGACTCACCTGAGACCTTGTCAACGAATTCCACCCCAACTTTGGGGTTTAAGCTGGAAGAAAAACTTTGCCAATTAGGGGTGTTTACAAACACACATAATTCTGGGAGGTTAAAAAACGTCCTAGGATGAAATCCTTTGCCAAAATCAGAGGCTTACCTAGGTGTTGTTACATAATTAAATGGTCATACTAGCATCATTTAAAATAGACCTTGCAGAAATTGGGTTTACAATGACATGTCCACACTGATTGATGACTTTGATTTTTGAAAAAAATTCTCGACTTCCTTGCACACTGCTTTCTCGGACTTTTGACAAAATCGTGTTCAACACTTACCACTTACCACTTTGACTAGTCCTTGTCGAGGCTGCTAATCTAGACGGTAACAATCATCGTGAAGGGTGTCCACCAAGCAAGCAAGAGAACTCCAATGCCCTAGAAAAGAATGCCAAGCAAGCACCAACCTAGTTCAAAACTTCAAACAATCATTGAGCACATTATCTCCACCATGCAAATCCATCATGCAATAATCCATCTCAAACCACCCAAGATCTGAGCACACACCATCTCTCTCAAGACTCCTGAGGCACCCCAAACACATGTCTAAAAATGTAACTAATTTCAGTCTTCATAATTATCATTGTACTTGTATCAATATGTATTTCATGTCAAAGCAAAAAAAAAATTAATATATTATTATTATTATTTTCTAGTCAAAGCATGTTCTTCATGCTTCTAGGATTTATTAAGTCAAAGAATTTTAATTGACCAAAGTCCTACTTGGACTTCTTATAAAGAAAAAGGAAAAAATGTAATTTGGGTCCAAGGCAGCGCTCCAAGATGACAAGTCAGCTCACTCAAAAGTCATGTCTTTTCACATATGAAAAGTTGAAAACTATATATTGGCAAACATCCTCCATCAAATGGCAAGCAATTTCAGTGTTTTTTTGTGATGAGTTCTGAAGTGAAGAAATGCGAGTTCTTTTCTGAGGGTATATGATGTAAAAATGTGTGACTTTCCTGAGGAGATATCATTGTGAAAACATGTGAGTTCTACTCTAAGTTGCATGAAATGGGCAAACGGGTACGAGTTTCCAAAACGGGCACGAGTACAAAACGTGACCACCCCAAATTTTGGAAACGGGGAAACGCAATATATATATATATATATATATATATATATATTAGGACATTTAAGAAATATGTGCAAT
Source organism: Pinus taeda (assembly GCA_000404065.3). Taxonomy (NCBI): domain Eukaryota; kingdom Viridiplantae; phylum Streptophyta; class Pinopsida; order Pinales; family Pinaceae; genus Pinus; species Pinus taeda. The sequence goes on along the minus strand of APFE030105673.1, from coordinate 36,116 downwards.
CATAAAGCATATATGATACATTCTAATTTATTACATTATGATTAAATTGTCAATGCATAAACTACAAGTCACTAAATTTACATCACATTTACTCATGAATGATCACATAATGAAAATAGCAATATCCAAAATCAATCACGAGAAATTTCTAATTTCTTGTTTCGTGCTTGATTGGGAGTCTCCTCCTACATAGTCGAACGACCTTACTACTCTTGATTAAATACAAGTTCCATACCCTAGTATCCTACGTGCTCTTTATTATTTGGAGTCTCCCTTGCATAGAGGGCTTGGTTCTCTTGATTAAATACAAGTTCCATACCCTAGTACATGACAAAATCCAATGGAAACATTGCAATCCCCCCAATCCTGAAATCCTGAAAAACAGATAATTATGCTAGATTTTGAGTGAGATCAAAAATTCTACTTTCTCCATATGAAATCCAATGAGGGCGAAACCACTCTCAAACAGCCTGAGTCATTTCATGGTAATGTTAAAAATTTAAGTAAAAGGATGAAAATGAAAAATAAAACATTACCATGAACTGCATATCAACACTAGGGCCATAGGCTTGAAAATTAGGTTGCCCCACTCAAAAAAATCCTCTTTTTGATAACTTGAGAATCATCCAGAAGATATTTTAGTCGCCCAATAAAAAATTAGAAGCGAAAAAATAAAAATAAAAAATAAAATACAAGAAAAAGTCAATTTAGAAGATGAAACTCCATCGTACGACCTAGAAACGCGTTTCTAGTCGTACTGGCCATGTTTCCTCCTCAAGAAACGGGCCAGTGTGGCCGAAAACGCGTTTCCAAGCCGTACGGTACGAGTTTCCTGGTTGTTGTTTCGTTTCCGGCTGGAAACGGACCCTTCTCCAACGTTTCCTGCAACTTAGGTTCTGTTCCTTAGCATCTGTGGAAGGCATCTGAAGTTTTGGTCCTTAGCAATCTGTCAAAAGCATCTGAAGCTCTGCTCCTTAGCATATGTGAAAGATATGATATCCAAAGATTTGTTCGTGAGCTTCTATGGAAAGGCACCTTGTCCAAAGACTATTGTGATATGCTACTTTGACAGAACAAAATATACTATTGTTAATATGTTACTGTTGAAGGCTAAGTTATGTTGTAGAAGGCCAAGGTTTGCTACTGTGGAAAGACGAGACCTATAAAGCTACTACAAGTCTCATGTTGTGATTGTTGAAAGTGTAAAGGTGGATCTTGATCCATGCTTATGGACAGTTGAAAAATGAATCTTGATCAGAGTTTGTTGACAATTAAAAGAGACGTACTCTATTATGATGATGCAGAATTTGGAGGGCTTGACTTGCCATCTTGGAGGTTGGATTCTTGTATGAGTCTTGGGTCTTGGATTTCTCCCTTTGATCTGATTCTATAAGAAGAGAAGTTGGTTGGATTTTCCCCCTTGTGGGGTTTTCCCTGGCTTGAAGCCTAATTTCTTATGTTCTTTGTCTCTTGTGATCTTTATGTTTTGTTCATTTTGGTAAAAGCCTGATGAAAGAAGAATATAAATTTAAAAAGAAGACAACAAACATTCACAATTGAATATCATGTAAGAGAAATCAACCCTAATATGCAAGCAACATGCTTTCTCAACAACACAGTGTCGACACTTTGGAGTAAACCCAAAAGCTAACAATTGTGAGGTCAATGTATTGTAGAACTTCCCTCTTTTCAGCTTCTTGTCATGCAAAGTGTCTAGACACCGCAACAATGCTCAGAGTAAAGGTTGTCACTCTTGATCCTTACTCACTCCGTTTAGACTCTCTCCTAGGCAAGTCAAGGGGGGGTAGTCCCTAGGTAAATGGATGAGGATAGCCTGTGAAAAATAGACTCTAAGAGATATTAATGATGGACAACTTGATGAATCTAAACGATTAAATCAGATTGATAGATTAAATGCCAATGTAAACAAGACATGACCACAAGATAGAAACAATCATAGACCAGTGCCTTCGATATTTGAATTATCCATCAATAAAACAAGCTATCCAGAAAGATGAAAAGTGACGATCATAAATAATCCATATGCAAGAAATTCTAGATTTAAAATTATTTTCGCTGACTGCCCAAATCTAGATTTAATAAATTTTCTTCAACAGCTAAATATGATTAAAAATGTTTATCGCACCTTGACCATAGGAAAATCATAAAAATTACATTTAGTGACCAAATGACACTAAGGAACTTTAGGTAAAAAAAAAAAATATTTATTCCTTAGGAATTTAATTTAATCGAAGGGTTAAAAAATCAAAATTTTTAATGGGCCATAGGCCACATTAAAAATTCTAAAATTTAAGCGAATAAACCCCTTAATTTTGTTTATTCTCAGTCACAAAATCTTTTTAGATTTTCTTAATCTTTTAGAAACTTTTAATGTTTTAAAAATTTTCTATATGTTTTTTTGGATTTTTTTAACTTTTTTAATCTTGTTTTTATATTAAAAAGAAAAAAAAATATATATATATATATATATATATATGAATGTTTAGATTTTTTTAAAAAATTTTGATTTTTAATTTTAGAACATTTTATCAAAGTCAAAATAAAACAAAAATAAAATCTAAATGAAACCAAAATCGAATTTTTATTTTTATTTTTTATTTTTTAATTAATTCAAAAATAAAAACACATTCATAAAATTTCTTTTTTGAATATTTTTTAAACGCTACCTATATAACCCTAAGTCAAAAGTCAATGAAACTAAGAAATGCACATACGCTAACCCTAACCAAACTAAATGCATACGAACTAAATAAAAAAAGGGGGTCAAAATGTTTATGTTGTTTGTAGGCTTGAAGAAAGGTCGACGGCAGGAGAGTTAGGAGACTATCGAAGGGAGCTACAGAAGCAGCAAGTCGAGGAGGAAGCGCAGGCAGAGGTAGCGATGGAACGATGATTGCGTGGAGGGAGAGGTAGTTGCGGCTAGGGAGATGACGGCTAGAACAGCGAAGGAGGAGAATGCAACGGTTGGTTTGCAGGATGAGGGCAGATTGCAGGTCAAGGGCAACAACGGGGATGGCAAAATAGAAGTGACGAGCAGTGATGGGTATGGCAGCGTTGGAGCTGCGGACAGCAGGTTAGAAAGGTTGTGGGTTGATGAGTGTAAGGAGAGCAATGTATAGGGACGAGCAAGTGAGGGAATGAAGAGAACAGCAGCGTGAAGGTTGCAGTCAGGGGTGTATATGAATAGTGAACAACGCAGATTAAACCGCGGGCCTCTCCCTTTTTTATTTTTATTTTTTTTATATTTTCAGGGCTTGAGAACAGCGTGAGGATTTCGGGCAGCGAAGAAAGGGATTTGAGGAGGCTTTTTGTTCTCCTTCTACAGGTTTGGAATGGCGGCCAGCAGCGCCTATTTGAAGAGAAAGCAGGTAGCAGGGCTGGGGCTTTTAAAAAAAAAAAATTGAAATGCATAGTGAAACCCAAAAACCAGGCAACAAATCCTAGAAACCAATCAGCAAACTGGCAGCCGAAAAACCCCTTAAAATTTACCAGAACTCCTTTAAGAATTTTCCAGAAATCTAAATTTAAAATTTTGAATCAGCTTGCTTCAGATTTGACCTTGAAACCTTCACTGAAATTCCAGATCTGAAAAAATAAATTTAAACCCTTGCAAAAATGGTGTTGATGGACCTCCAGAGATCCAGATCTTACCCTCCAGGGCCTAGATCTCGGCTCTATACAGCTTTCAACTTCAGATCTGCAGCTGCAATACACAAAAAACACCCTAACAGTATACACAATGACCCAAAAACACTAAAACCCTGAAAACCAAAGTCAGAAAACTAAAATTAATTACAGATCTATGTACATAAATGGCAGATCTATCAGATCTAGGGAGTGTGAGTCCGACTCCGCTCCCAGCGCTGATGCTCTAAGGCTCTCAACAGCCAGATATAACGATTTAGCACAGAAAAATTAAAATTTGTTGAATTTTAGAGGTACTAAGCTCAAAAACTTTCATGCATCACCCATAAAAATAATATCTTATGATAAGCCCGGGATCAATTTAAGTTGGGCTCTTCAGAAAAACAAGGATCGGGAGTTGGCTGGTTCAGCCGAGAACTTCCCCGAATGCCCGATGATCTAATAATCAAGGATTTTCCTGCAAAACTCAATTCAGCCGTTAATGATAGAGCGAGAGAACAATAATAAAATCCAGATCTAATAGAGATACTTGTTATTATATTCAAAACTTAAATTATCATTCAAACCCCAGCGACTGAGCAAGATACCTGTACTCAAATCGCTCTTCAAAAGTTATTATTACTGGCAAAAAATAAATCACGCACGAAAATAATACATCTTGTAGCGTTTCCATAAAGAGTAACACCAGCAGAAATTCAACCCCAAAGTCTTTCCTTATTGCTCATAAAAAGATTACAAGAAAGAGCTTTTCACTTAATACACGATCAAAAGATCGGATGACACTAACTAACAAATGACCTCCTATTTAAAGATAAAATCCCCCAACAGCTAGTTCGAGTGATCCTTGTCAAAGTGATCTCAACTGTTGATAAGGATCAAAATTTCTTTTAATCTCATCTGTCGAAATTTTAAATATTGAGGAAATTTCGAATTTTTCAATTAAATGCATTTTAATAAATTCAAAAATTAAAATTTTGCATTTATTTCCTCAAACTTTTGACTGACTTAACCCTGGGGACCCAAGGCATAAAATTTAGCAAAATAATCAATTAACCTTAGTCCCTGGACCTGTTAAAATTTAATTTTTTAAAGGATCCACGAATTTTACCTCTGGAAAATTTAAATTTACCTAGGACCTAGGACCTATGAGGGGATAAATTATTTTTCTAACCCTCAAGACACTTTACATCATGACTTTTACATTTTTTACATCTCAAGAGGGGAAAACCCATTTGAAAAAAAGACCCTCCCAGACTACCCAGTTCTGCGACACAAATATAATGTAGCAGATCAAGCAATTTGTAATAAAATAACCTAACCAAATAGTTAGGAATATTTCCAAATCACTTTTACATAGACTCGATGTAGAAGACTAGGACTCCCCTAAGATTCCAGTGACGAAATCCATTCCGGCTTTGGGGTAGGCTGAAGGAAAACTCTACCGACCATCCGAGAATGGATTGGTGAGAAAACCTCCTGGAATGTAGATCGTTACCAAAAAACTAAGTTTACCTAGGTGATTACATACACGACACGGATCTATTGAGATTATTTACATTATACACATGCAGACTGGGTTTACATTATAAAATGATCCTCGGGCTGACGATGATCGCTGGATGGCAGGAACACGTCGATCAAGCGCTATCCCTTTTGCGAAAAAGGGGGTGTACTTCTATGGGTTGTTGACACGTAGTGGTCAACACAGCCCAAAAAGCCAAGTACAAGTGGGATATTTCTGTAAAGATATTTATGGTATTTAGAGAACAGACTATGGCTTGAGTGGAGAACCTTGGCCTACAACATATCTTTGTTTCCTTCTGATAGGGCTGCTACTAGAGAGCTACAAAGCATTTTTCCTGTTGAAGATTTAACCAAAATGATTAGCATTCTCAAAGGTCCAATTGGAGAGATTGGCAATGGGTTTACGATAAGCCCATCTATGAAAAATTGTTTCAATGTCAGCTTACTCAGAACTTGTTCCCACTCTTACTGCGAAAGGATAAATAGAGTTGTGATTGTACATTTTGCTCTGCGATAGCGTAATTAAATATATAATAGCAGCTCTTGATAATGACTCATTTATCCACGATGATTGGAAGTCTCCACAATTGCCACTCTAGGTTGGGGCCTTTCCCTGAACTGACTAAAGGGGTAGCCAGTACCTCAACCCTCCCTAACAGGTAGGCGGGCGGGCAGGGGTGACGATCAATAGCCGAAGAAAGAAGAGTGTTTCTTCATTTGTCCTTTCCTTTACCGGTGCTCGTTCCTTTGTTAATCGGCATGATGTGGGGCGGTCAGTATCAGGCTGTATCGGAAGGAGGTAGCGGGCAGTCTGGTAGTTTGAACCTTATCTATCTCAGAATAAGGAAGCTAAGAAAAGCGAGCAAGCTATCATACAGGCAGCTCATGAACGTAAACTAGGTATTTTGGAGTACCATTCTGGCCTAGTGTTCAAGTTGAAGAAGCACTGAATGAAAAGGCCAAGGAAGGCCAAGGAGAGAAGTGGCAGGCATAATTACGTATAATAAAGTAACTAGAGACATAAGAAAAAAATGTTGCTAATTATATATGTATATTACGCTCTCGAATCCTCTTTCAGGGAACTGTTGTTGCCATCCAACACGCCTCCATATCCGTATCCTCATAGAGCGTAGGGTTCTTCCTGGTTAGGATTGGAGTTTGTGACTTGTCATCCTGTTATCTATGTAATATATGCGCTCTAATTTTTTTTTAAATGATGTTAGGAAAGAATTAAGAAACCTATCCTCAAAGTCAATACATTTACTGCCATTTCAACATTAAATTTTAAATATGAAAGTACAGAAACTTCCTTATTTAAAACTTATAAAGGATTAACATAACTACTTATGGACTATATATCCAATCACTGTAACGAAGCAATAATCATGAGATGTACTCACACTGCATGTATCCTTTAGTCCCGTTGACCTACCTTTTTTGATCATTTGTTGGATATTAATAAAATTATCTTATCTTATCAATCATGAAGAAATGCATCTAGTAAATGTACAGAGCCTAAGGAACACAGGATAATACATGAGTCCCAAAATTACATATATTACATTTTGTTGATTGCCAAGGAAATATTATTTGACACCCATGGAGGAAACAAACATTTCAAAAAATAGCATTCCAGAACACTAGCAAACATCATGCTTACAATCCAAGCTCTAAATCATATTTCTTCCAGACCGCAAGTGTCTCCCCCCCACCCCCGACCTCCTCTATGCATCTATTTCTATCTATCAAACATCCCATATACAGTATTAGAGGTAAATAGATAGATAGATAAGAACCGTGAACAAACATTTTCACTCTCTCCTTGTCATGTCAATCTGAAGGCTTATAGTAGGAATAATTCAACATACCTTAATAAATGGAGAATCTACAAGAAGATGAGATGCTACAGCAGGAGAAGACTGCAAAGAGCCTCCGTACATCTCTTTTGAAGCCCAACTCGCAATTGCATCATTCATTCTGTATTGAACTGATAGCATATGACTCAAGTCACCTGCATATAATTTTGCTGCACGTTCCAGTAAAGAGATCCCAAGTCCTCCTTCCATGGCTCGTCTAGATAGAATCACAGGAGCTAACTGGCAATTGTCACCTGCAAGAATGGTACGTTTTCCTTGCAGTATTGGTATCCAGCAAGAAGGTTCAATTGCCTGTCCTGCCTCATCAATAATGACTAGATCAAAAGAAGCAAGCTTCCGTACCAAAGGATCTGCTGCACCTGTATTGGTACAAAGAACAACCTGAGCATTTGATAATATTTCGTTTACTGCTTCCTCCTCTTTTCGTTTCAGTGTCTTCCTAAGTTGCCTTAGCAGTTGCCGAATACCTGCAGCCAAAGAATCATCTTTCAAACAATGTCGTAGGTCATTCTTTAAATCATCCCTTTTACGAGCAAGCTCCCTCCGAAAACGAGCAAGCCTATTTTCAACAATACTTCCTAAAGATTTGGAAGCAACTGCTGGAGACATACGCACAGGGTTTCCAACTCGCACAATATTCAGCCCCAGATCAGCAAGTCTTTCCACCACATTATCTACAGCAGCATTTGAAGGTGCTGTCACCAGCACTCTTTCACCTTTTCCAGCAGCTATACGAATTAGTTCAGTAAGAACAACTGTCTTTCCTGTACCTGGGGGACCTTGAATGACTAAGACTGCTCGTTGTCTATTTAATCCTAAGGCAATGGCTCTTTTCTGAGAATCGTCAAAGAAATCTTTTTGTAGAATTTCACCCAAATCCTCTTCTGCATCATTTTGCAAATTATTTTGTGCAGGCCAATAGATATCTTCACCTGCTTCAAAAAGAGTAGTGACAACAGCCGCTGCAGGATTCTTCTTTTTCAAACCTTCTTTCTGAAGAAGCATTAGAGCCTCACAATTACGCTGCAACATAATTCACAGACAAGATAAATGTATCTCATGAATCAGTATTGTAAGCATTATTGAAGCTTTTTAAGTCAAAAACATGAAAGGAAAGATGTGATATTCACACATGCAGTAAACCTCAACATTTTTTCTAGGTGCCACATTGGCCACAAAATTTGCAAGTCTATGTGACAACCAACATTTTCCTTTTCCAAGAACTTTCCAGTAAACTGTTATTGGCAACTTTAAACTAGCAAATTACAAGAAACAAAATAGCCAGCAATATCACAAGATAGGCTAGTCCAAAAGAGAAAACATAAGCATGAAATGGCAATCCCAGTTACAGCTCATAAGATGTTTGACTTTTAGCAAATTAAAAGAAATTCTAAAACACATACCAGGGGCCAAATATAGCAGCCAACAACCAACAAAAAGATACCATGAGAAGGGGTTTGTGCTGTAGATTCATCCCATGAACTGCAGTTTGCCATCAATGAAGAGGGTCGAGGCACAGTGCCACCCCGCCACAAACACACAAGTCGCATAAGCAAAGGCTAAAATGTGCTTTTAGATGTCTGAAGGGCCAAAAACAGAATCTCCTGACTAAACCACATCACAGAATGACTGTCATGGTTCAAAGGCTCCCCATTCTATGTTGTAACATAGGAGGGATGCCGCAAGGCTATGTGTTGTCCAAATCCATTTTAATTACGTAATGGGGTCGGGTGCCAATAGAACAGGCTACCCCCCTGACTTGAAATTTATTCAGGCTGCAGATATACACTGTGGATGTTAAACGAAGTTCTTTCTTATATACAAATTAGGAATCAGCTGCAGACATAGTGGAATGGTGGGGGGCTCAAAAAATATATCCAACACGATCTGACGTCTCAGGGCAAGGAACCGAAAATTACAGTCAATATTATCTTATATCCTGAGCACCACGCTTTCTACCATATGATTTACATAGACTGATAAAAAATTCCTTATGGGACTCTAACATGTCATGCGAGTTTTCCAATGACTTGTTCTTATAGTCACCCTCAGTGTAAGTATCTAATATATTTTGCACAGTATTACATTAGCTTACACCACCAATCTAGCTTCAAATTTCTCTCTCAATACGTGTTTCTGGATTTTCATCATTATCACGATTCACCATTCTTTCCTACAGATGCATCCAAGAGGATCCCAAGCACAAATTGTACTATTAAGGGAGGATTAGTCCACAGTAGAGTTAATTCACATTTTGAAAAATCGTAGCGATCAAATTCAAACACCCCTGAATAGTGTCATGTAGCTCACTGGGTTGGAGACTGTCAACTTTGCGGCTTTGATACCATATTAAATTTTGTTCTGTAACTTTAGGATCTTGTTCTCTTAATAACTCCACACAACACACAAATTATGCCTTAAGCGAGATATTCAATATATCAAAAGTCCTGTGTGATACAATAAAATGACCGGTATAACCGGTATATATAATGTAAAATATAAGGGCATAACCTTTGGTCATAACTCTATGATATTTATATAAAATAATATAATATCTGATAATAATGACTAGAAGTAAGATTATACAACAAATACATGATTAGACAAAAGAAATACAGACAGATACCCTATGAAAATTTTCCAAGTGAATGCCAAACCAACTCCAAACACTGAGCTGCCGGATAAGATTTTCTTCAGCTCCAAACATGTCAAGAGAAAGTTCTAAGTGAAATAAGGCAACAAAGATAAGGGGGCATTTTAGCAAGGTAGGTTTTAAGTTTTGGTAGGTTAGGTTTTCTTTTTCTCTTTTTCTAATATTTTCCAAGGTCTCTTCTTGTTATCTTTTTCTAATATTTTCAAAGGTCTTTTGCCTAGGCACCTCAGACAAGCAAATGGGCCAACAGCAATTAGGTTCTAACTCTGCTGAGACACACTAAGGCGAATTAGGGTCTAAGAAGCTTCTCAAAAAATTGAATCAAATCAGCCAAATTGGTCTAGACTCTAACTCAGCTGGTTCTGAACCTCTGATAGCACTGCTCTAAATTTCATCTTGCAAAAAGTAAGAAAAACTCCTTTGCTATAGATTCCTTTCTACTATCTAACCAAAGAACCCCTATCCTTCTACCAGATGCTTTTTTGACTATAGCATTAAACTTCTAAAATTGCGCTTGACTTTTCCTCAAGAGAGAACCCACATTTCTATGAAAAGTCATCAAGAAAATACCTAGAACCCACCAATGATGGAATAATCATTGGACCACACATCTATGCATGAACAAGCTCCAATGCTCCATTTGCTCCCCAAACTATAAATGTGTCAAAGAAATCCGTGTGCTGTTCCCCTGCCAAAATGTTGCACATACCCTTCCTCCTCTCGAATAGAAAGTACACCAATGACTGTCTTTAAGCTACTCAGAAAAGAAAGATATTGAAATATTAAATGCCCATACTTCTATGGCCGAGGTGCTTTGACATAGATATATGCACTAGCAACCAACTCTTATGAATTTGTCACTGCTATATCCTGCAAATCCATCATTGCCACATCCCAAATCTATACAGCCCCTGCTCAACTTCTGAAGCAATAATCTTCCCACTCCTGCAGTCCTTCACCATGCACTTACCCCTGATGGGAACAAGACTTCCACATATGGACTTCATTCTGCAATTTGACTTACAGAAATGAAATTTCTTCTCAGACTATGTATAGAAATATTATTTTTTAATATAAAATTCTTAGAACTTGTTAGCTGTAGTTGCACATCCCCCTTCTATTAGTTTTCGAATTACTATAGAAGTGTTTACACCATGTTTTGAAATGCTTCATGAGTTTTGGAGTACATGGTGTATGATGAGCTACCAAATGGTCTGAGACGGATTGGCACATGAGAGATGATCTGTGTGGATTTGCACAGTGGAAACAACTTGCTCAATGATTGCTTGACCTTAGGTGGGTGCTTGCTTGGCATTATTCCCTAGGGCACCAGAGTTCTCATGCTTACTTAGTGGACACCCTTCAGTGTGACCCCATTGAAAGGTTGACTTGCTTGGACAATGCGATACTTAGGAGGAGCCTTGTGGATCTCAAAGGAGAGCATCAATCTCTAGACGGCATCGGGTAGCTTTGATTTCTACTTGGAGTCTTGGAGTTGGCTCAAGGACACCTAGGATGTGACAATAAGTGTTGCACTTATCACGATAATATTGGAAATTATCATGATAATATCGCCAAAACCAACCTTGGAGATAATATCAGCACTAATTATCGCAATAATTTTCCCTTTGAAATTATTGTGATAATTTAGGTAATTATTGTGATATTTTGGAAATTATTGCCCTATTTTTGTTTGTTTCAACTTGTAACCATTTTTTGCTCTTTTAACCCTATTAATTTAAAAGTGAGTTAGGGGATTGATATGTGAGGATACTGTGACTATTTTCCATCAAGCAAACAAGGAGAAACCTATTGTTTTCATTTCCTGTGATTCATCTCAGGAGATACATACCCTAGTAGGTTAGTAGTTAACAGTAATATTAAATTCTTAAAGTAAAAGTGACATTCTCCTTTATCTTTCATTTTCATCAAGTAACATTCTCATTTATCTTTCATTTTCATCATTTTACTTAAATTTTTAACATTACCATTAATTGTTTTGGGATGTTTTTGAGTGGTTCCAACCTCATTGGATTTCATATGAAGAAAGTAGAATTTTAGATCCCATTCAAAATTCAGCAGACTTCATAGATTTCAAGCTTTGCAAGATTGCAATATTTCTATTGGATTCTATGATGTATGAGGGTATGAAACTAAAAATTTAATCAAGAGCACCAAGCCCTCCATGTATCTTGATGTTGCTGGCATTCACTGTTGAACTCCTCTATACCTAGTAAAAATGTGCACTTCACTCAAGCAAAATCATTGATTAAGCATGTTAAGCATTTTCTATCTTATTTAATGCTTAGAGGGTGATCTTGATTAGGAGGATCCAAGTATAGGCAACAATTTTGATGTTATGTAGCTATTTGTTGTAGTGTGATTTCTTTGGAATTTAGAAGCCTATTATCGCTCAAACTCGCAAGGGTCCTAGGAGGGGTACTAGGTCAAGTGGCAACAATGGAGCAATAGCCCACTATCACCTCAGCTAAATCTCCCTACTCTTTACGGACTTTCACTAATGGGAGGATACCCGATATAAGAGGAATCACAAGGGTGAATAGATCAATGATGGGATGAGGAGTGATTTGTAAAGCCTATTCACAAGAGAGACTCAATCAAATGGCTTACTTGCTTTAGAGGCAAGGTGGTAGGCTCTCTAGGAAGGGCTAAGGGAACACTTAAGCCTATGTTTACAGAATTTCCCTTGACAAGAGGTATTCCAAACCCAAGGATCCCTATGGAGAAATGGCTTCTATGCAATCCTTGTAAAATTTAAATTAAAAAGTTGCGGGAACCCAAAGAACCCAAGTGGACCCAAACTAGGTCAAGGGTATGGAGTTGATCAACAATAGAGGGGCTTGACCTGGCTAGGGAGGAGAATAGGGTCAAAGGACTAATTTTTTTTTGAATTTCAAATGCAACGATCCAAGTGAGGCACTAACCCAAATCAACCTGAGGAATGACTCTTGGGCTAGGGCTTGCAATATCTTAGGTTTCCACTATCAGATTGAGCTCAAAATTGGAGAACATCTTGAGAGGACCCCAGCGCAGTTGTGGACCAATTTTCAAGGGTTTTGAATGGCTACAAAAGATTTCGCTTGATGCCCTAGGAGACCTTCTATGGTTAGGCCTAGAAAGAGGAGGAAAAGGGAAAAAGATGTTCGTTTAAGTGACCACCAAGGGCTAGATCAATGCCTTGCCTTAGGGAGAAATGGAGTCGGGATGACTTCAAAATTTGGAGAAGCTTTCACCCAATCAAGGAGACCTTAGGCAACTTTGCATGGTATCTAGGGCATGAACTCAATTAGCAAAGGTATTTATACTTCAATGTGCAAGAATTAATGACTTATCAAGGAAATAACAATAAATTATAACCTCTTGGGACATTCATTCACCATACAAGACACATGTAATATATGCAACACATCAAAAGACCGAAATTCCACAATTTTGCATTAACTTAGGGCTATTTCAAATCTAGAGAGCAAAAATCCCTACATTATTTATGTGACAAGACAAAAGTAAACATAAACATGAAAAAGAGCACTTACATGTATAGTGAGCTATGTTACTTGGGAGCGGGGAGCGGGAGCGGAAGCGGGAGCGGGAGCGACCATTTTCAGAAGCTCCCAGTTTGGGACCGAATCCGGGAGCGATTTTTTAAAAATATATATATTTTTTATATTTTTTAATTTTTGATACATATATGTCAACAAAAACATGTAGAATGATGAATTAGACATAAAAAACATTGATTGATCATTGAACCATATCACATCAATCATCTAGAAATTATAATCGTCATCAACCATGTCCAGAAGATAGTAATTTTACACATATTACAACTGCAACATATTGAGTCTCATGAATCATTACAACTGCAACATTCAATCTTAAAGTTTCAACTCCAAGTTTTTAAAATTGAAATTCAATAGCATTTATCATCATTGATCACCAAAGTTGTACAGGTACTTGTAAGCTAAGTTTAACCATTACAAGAAGTAATATCTTAGATATTTCTAAGTCCTAACTTCTAACTGTTAACATGATATGAAATGTTATAAATTTATAAATGAAACATGAATAATGAAATGAAATGAAACAACTTTAGTCTTTCACGAAGCATCATATTCATAATTCACAATCATTACCAATGAGTTATAATTGCCAAGGCCCAACCTCAAACTTCAAATTTTCATTGTCATAGTGATATATTGTTTACAAAAAATATCATTATGATATGAAAGAGTCAAGAGTCAAGAGTCAAGGACTCAAAACTCAACAGTTATGAAAAGTTAAAACTAAAGTCCAATAGAAACTAAAAAAGACAAGTAAACTGTAAATGATAAATCTACATGTGGCCCTTGCCACGAGAGTCTCCCCCATAAGGAGGTCGTGGTGGTCTTCTTGGAGTCTCCCGCACAGACCGACGACCAGAACTAGAACCTCCACGTGAGGGTGTAGATGAAGGTGGCGGCAGCAAAGGAACAAGATCCGGACCTCGAGCACTGCTACTGGATGGTGGAGGTGGAGGTGGAGGTGGCATGGAAGCATCATCTTCATCCCTTACAAGTTCCTCTTCCAGTTCTTCAATATGTACAATGCCATCCTCCAAATTGTCATCTTCTGGGTGATTGTCCCAAATTCTATATGTGGGATCCTCATCAGCCCGATCACAGTAATGACTCAACAACCTCAAGTTGTAGTGCACATAAACCAAGCTTTCTGCTCGGTTTTCATTGAGTCTGTTCCTTTTCACATTGTGTATGTAGCTGTAGGTGCTCCAACACCTCTCTGCAGAAGAAGTATTTACAACCTGTGAAAGAACTTTTTTTGCCAATTTTGGCAAAAGTCCCTGCCCGCCATATGTTTCCCACCATGTGAGAGTATCAAATCTATCTCTATCGTCCATTGCATGGAAGTTACCATACAAACCAGTGCCACTGAAGTATCTGCCTACTTCAAGGCGCACAGCTGCACATTCCTCCCTGTCAGGTACCAATTTTTCTAATGCTTCCAGATATCCTCTAGTTACCTCTGGATCTAAATGGGGTTTGGTCCTAACCCCACCCCCTGCTGCAGGTTGGCCCAACCAAGACGTAGAGTAGTATTTTGGCGTAAAGATATACGCCAAGCAATGTAGTGGAAGATTAAGTCTATTCCACCGTTCACACACACAATCGTGAATCAGTTTGTACAAGTTGGGATCTCTGTTATGAAAAACATCTTTTATTTGCCCCAACATGGTGTCCATCTGCTCATACACCTCGCCAATCACTGGTTTGTCTGTATCTGCAAACCGAATCATGTGATAAATGGGCTTGGTTGAATCCAAAACTTGCCTCACACTTGTCCAAAATTGGCCATCAAGAGCGGCGGCCTCCTCCACCATTTCAAAACCTCCCCTGTCAGCTGCATTTGTAACCCTTTCCTTCAATACCTGCCAATGTGGACTTGATACCATGC
>APFE030105673.1:0-20479 GCA_000404065.3 Pinus taeda | reverse complement strand
TCTTGAACTTGTCTGAGTAATCATGTGCAGTTAGAAAGATTGGACCATTAACAGACACAGAAAGAACACTTATCAATGGCTTGCCTTTTACATTTGTCCATCCATCAGATACGATGGACACCCCATGCTCAGTCCAAGCACTTGTCATTCTATTCAAAGAATGTGATATTTTTGCTTTTTTCATTATCAAGGCCAACGGTTCTTGCCTTGTCATACCCAGGGCTCTTGTATCCTTTAGGGGCATCATTTATGGCCGAAACCATTTCGTGCCAATAAGGTGAGCGAAAAACATTGAATGGTATCCCACATGCATAGAGAAACCTGTAAACCTTTGAATCCACATCATTCCTACACCCCTCATCAAGGAAATCTGATATGGTTCTACGCCTTAAAGATGATGACCCTGAGCCTCCATATCCACTGCCTTGGGAGGATGGTGAAGGAGTTCTTTGTGATTGTGAGCTTGGTTCAAAGAAACCCCTTGATTTTTTTTATTTGTATTGGGCTTCCTCCTCTTCCCTTATGTATTTGGCTCTATCCGCTGTTGACACCGTTGCACAAGTTTTGATTCCTATTTGTTTGTCTCCATCCCATGGCCTTTTCCCGCAGAGGTGTCTTCTAGCACGGGTGTATGAACCTGTGTAATCAGTGTTACAATGGGGGCAATGAAATTTAGTGGTTCCACCCCCTCTCCCTGTTTCAGCCCTGTGAACATATTTCCACAATGGGGTTTGGTCTTGTTTAGTCTTTTGAGTGTCCTGTTCACCCTCCTCCAGCTCCTCCTCACCGGGGTTTTCACCCATTTCACTTTCTCCAGCTTCTTCATCCCCCTCTCCAGTTTGGCCCCTCCGTTTCCTACTCTCCAGCACCATAATAACCATAAAAGGGACCAGGAAGAGGAAAATGCCCAGAAATATGGTGAGGTCCATGGTGTTTGATGTTTGTAGGGTTTTCATTCAACAATCTGCAAATTAATTTCAATTATTGGCATTAATTAACTTAATTTATTAATTTAATTGCAATTCATCATTTTAATACTCAATAAACTAAATTAAATTCCCTAAATTACTACCTAACTAAATTGAACTAGCTAGATTAGCAAAATTGTTAAGTTACTTACCTCTGCAGGCTTGCTCCTCGCTCCTCGCTCTTCAGCAATTGCTCCTTGCTCCAAACTCTTGCTCTTCAAGCTCCTCAACTACTTCAAACATTTACAATGAAATGATTTTATGCCCAAAGGGCCTTTTAAAACAAAAAAAAATTATTAAAATTTTAGTTTTTTTCGGGTCCGCGGAATTTTTTTCCGCCGACCCGCTCCCGGCCAGCTTAAAATCGCTCCCGGAGCGATTTTTTAAAGCCCGGGAGCGATCGAGAGCGATCGCTCCCCGATCGCTCCCGGGCTTTAAAATCGCTCCGGAGCGACGAGCGGCGCTCCTAGATCACTCCCGAATCGGCAGGGAGCGATTTTTGGTAGGAGAGCGGCTCCGAAATCCTCCCGTCCGGGAGCGATTTAGGGAGCGCGCTCCCAAGCCGCTCCCGCCCGGAGCGCGCTTCGGGAGCGGGTTCGAAGGGGGGGGGCGCTCCCCCGCAACTATGATAGTGAGTATATCTAATCATCAATTCAAGACATACTTTGAAGTTCCAAGATCAAGAGATAGTAACCAAAAATCAAAATTCATCCATGAAACCAAACTCATCCTCTAAAAGGGAGTGCGAAAATCTCAAGAAGAGAAAATGATCCAATCCAAGTGATGATAAGAAGAATGAATAAGCCTCTCATCTATTTATACAATCCAATATGGGGTTCAAATAGCCTAATTAGCCTAATAATGCCCCAAATAATAAAATAATGTACAACAATGACATGACTTGGTGACAAGCCCACCAAGATAACTCATTAATACAATCATAAAGCCTCTCAAGAGGGAAAAATAGTAAACATAATGAGTTGTTGGGCCATTAAGAAGGCCTGGTGGAATCCAAAGTGTGCCAATGTGAGAGAAATGACTCCAAACATAATGATCAAGGGGATGGCGCCTTGAAATCCAAGCAAATCCAATGTGGTGCCCCACATGGGTGTGGAGGCACAACAACAGCGTCACAGGTCTCCATGTGGATCGATAATGCCTGCACAATGCATACTATCTGTAAGGGTTGGAATGATGACATAAGCCCTCCCATTGTCTCCTATGGGGAGACACATCCTCATCTGGACGTTAGAACATCTACCAAGTGTACGATACAAGTGTAAAGCCAGTTGGGCAAGGTGGTCCAGGTGCATCATCCTCGTCCAAAAGGTGGAACATGAGCAATCAACGAGAGGTGTTGAGGACTCCATGACGTGGAATATTGCTCTCTATTGTGGCAGAGGCCCATAGCTCTCAACACTCACTCTACAAGTGCCAATGTGACACTCTGGAGGGCTTGGACCCCATATAGGGAGACCAAACCCCAAGTGGAGACCCAGCGGCAATCATGCATAAGATCCAATGTGTCTCCTCGCCTTCCAATACAACAAATCATTAAAGCAATTGAGTAAAAGAGCTTACAAATCAAGGAAAACAAGTGCGCACTTCATAATGGCATGCCCTTCCATAGTGGGCTTTGGCATGTACAGATGTCTCCAAGCTCAATAAAATGGTTAACCAAGGACTCTATTAAGTGGTTTCAGCCTTTAAAGGGGGTGGCATGTCCATGGTACATCCATGAAGTGATAGGTGGCATGTGATATAATGGTGGACTGGAGCGGGGGACCAAGGGGAAAGCTCCAGGCCACATTGCACAGTACAAGGGTAGCTTTGATAGGGGAAGCCCACACTTGGGTACATGAATGTAGGAGGGAGAAATTGTGGTACATGAGTTACCCTAGCCTTTTTTTTCACCCTTCTTCATATGTCTTTTGCCTTTGATTGATTTTTCGTCATAACTGCTTGCAGCTCCAAGGGATGAGAGCATGACGTGTAGGGTATAGCAGTGGATACCCCCTTAAGGTGGGGCAATTCATTGCCCACCAGGGGTTGGGACAACCATGGGTTCCTTAATGATAGAGGGGGCTCAGATAGGGCCCATAGGAACCAAGGTGATGGCCATAGATAAGGGGTAGGGCTCATGTTTGGATTTTGCCCACATGCCAAATCTGTATGTCCTTGCCATGTTTTGCATTTTATGGTGCATTTCCTGTTGAGAGTGGCCAAATTATGCTTTTTCCTTTTCTTTTCTCTACATCAACCTCCAGTGCATCTTTCCAGGGCCTGGCCCAAGGTGTGGACAAGGGGAAGGGGGAAGCTAACTCCTTGTGGACCCAATGGATAAATGTGGACCCAGATGGGAAAAGTGATGGATGGGGTTGTAATGAGCGGTTGGGAGTAATGTATATGGTATCGGGAAGCAAGACCACGCAACCAAAATCGAGGTTTCCCATGTAGTGTCATCCCTAAAGTTAGTAGCCAATAAAAGAGATCTCGCGAGACTAGGATACAAGATTAACCATCAAATCGGGCAAAGGAGACAAGAGTACAGACTTAACCCACTCTTTCCACTGAATCCCCCCACCAATCCATGCCCAAAAGTGTCCATGATAAGTAAACAAAATTACCCAACTACATAATGAAAAGCCACACCTTCGGGATTGGAAGGCCCACCTTCAAACATAAGATCATAACAAATGGGAGAGGGACCACATAGTTGGCTCAAGTGGTGGAGAAAATGACACATCGAGCTATCTAGTGGCTGCAAAGGGTTACTGGTTGTCGGATGAGGACTATCTAGGAGAAAAAAATTCCCCTATGGGTGTCACCCACAAAGTGGTGGGTAACAAGGCCATTTAGAGCCTCTTTGTTGATCTATTTTATTTCAAAGATGGATTGCACTTGGTGCTATTTTGGTTATATGCACCCTTACTAGCTATATACATGAGAAACTTTGCATATTTGTGTATAATAATTTGGATTCATATGGATGCACATGAATTATATGTTCTTCTCAAAATTTGAATATTTTATGTATTTTTTGGTTGGCCAATCTTGTGTTCCAATTCTGATAACATTTTTGAGGATGTTGTGACCATTTTCCATCAAGCAAACAAGGGAAATCCATTGTTTTCATTACCATGATTCATCTCATGAGATACATTTATTTTTGTTTTGATATGATTTTGTATCATTCATCTATCTTATGACTCAAGACAAATATCATATTTCAGTATTGATATTAACATCCTATACATCATAGATATCGATTTTATTTTCATGTTTATGTAGCAATGTGTTTGTTTGATGTTGATGTCGCTTTAGAAGTTAAAATTTTGACAAAAAAAATATTATTTTCGTACTTTTTAAAGTTTTCTGATTATCGCTCGTATTGTTGATAACTTAAACTTCGAACCCATGGTGATAAATTGCAAATAACAATAAATATAATATTGGTGAGAGTGTTCTAGCAAGGACAATTAACCCAATGGAGTACATGGCTTAGGAAGGGCAATAAAGTTCGTGTAGACTTGGAATGGAGAGGTGTGGACACACCTTCAATAGCTACACCATCTTGGAGCTTGTATTGTGTATGACATCACCTTAGACTCTGGAGTATGACATGTGTACCCTTAAAGTCAAGCACTTCACTTGTGTTGGCCTAGATGTGATTATTGTAAGTTGTTTATAAAAGGCACTAGTCTACATTGTATTGTTTGCCTCCCTTACCTTCCATAAATAGAAGGAGCATGTCGTTCAATCGTCATCATCATATTATTCTCTTTATAATTGTCTTCTTGGAGTGATTCACTAGGATTCATGAGAAAACCCTAGAAGAAGTTACATCTAGGAGGAGGATGTCTTTTTTAGATATTGCTCTTGTGATTAGGGTTTACTCTTGTGAAGAAGAAGACGTTGGATATCACCATATAGCATTGTGTTCATTCTTATTTCACTCTTGTGTAGAGATGTGACCTAGGAGGAGCATGTTATTCACCCTATCTCTCTTGGCTCTTCATTTCTACTTTTCGTTGAAATTTGATAGCATCAACAGGTACTCTCACGTGCCCTTTGTATTGGGTATGTGAGAAGAAAACAATCATAGAAGAAATTTTATGTGTGGGCTAAGGCCATCGTATTTTAATGGCCCATGGTAGAAAACTATGGTATTGTACCCTTTGAAAAGCATAAATTAGAAGCCAATGGAGAGGCTTGAGATCAATCACGAAGAGAAGAATATGTTTCTTCTTGATTATGGTTCTGGTTTGCCAAGGAAACCGCAGTTAGGCAAAGGGCTAGCAGGTGGCCAGCTGGGTGATATACATAGAGCGTTGCAAACAAGGAAGGCCAAAGGGCTTAATGCAATGGTTTAGGGCCCTATTACCCACCACCAATGGGTGACACCCATATGAGAAAATATCTCCTAGATTTGTCTTCAATCGGCAACCAGTAGTCCCTTATAGCCACCAGATACCTCGATGTGCCATCATTCTCCGCCACCCGAGCCAGTCATTATGTGCCCTCGTCCATCTATTATGATTGTATGTTTGAAGGTGGGCCTTCCAACCCCAAAGTGTTAGAAAATCAGAAAGGCGGAAATATTTTCTTATGTTGATAAATACTTGTGATTATCTTGTAGTTTTATTATCTTTTCTTTATATTCTTCTTTTATCTTAGTTTCATCAAGCAGTCATCAAAACAAAACATGAAGATCAACGACACCAGATGTAGGAAAACAACCAGGGCTAAAACCCTTCTCTAACGGAAAACCAGTGAAACTCTTCCACTAATCGAATTGAGATAAACCAAAAACTTAGACCTGACCAAAAGACCTTTCTCCTCCACCAAGTCATCCTTCCAATATGATTCAGCAAACTTCAACAGTTTCTTCTTGCCCAACAACTACAACCCATCAACAACCCAGAATTTTGACCCCCAGGTACTTCAGAATTTCGGCTCAGCTACAGTACTGCAATTTCGGCCCTTCCAGCAACCCAACAACTTTGCACATGTAAGACAAAGAGAGAGAAAATTCGACTTCTTATGCTTGACAAAGGCTTCCTTCTCCTTGACTAGGGTTTCCTTCCTCTTCCATGAATTTCACACCCTTTTCTGCCTCCAGCAATTGCAAATCGAACTTCTTGTGGATGTGCTCCAAATGAGGTCATGTTGTTGCCTTTATATAGTATATTTTGCCTCCTAATTAGGTCGACTTGTTTCGGTTGAGGCCGACTTGGTGGAGGAGACCTAAATGACCTATTTTACATTAAAATAAATTTCTTTCTCGATCAATGAAGGACCTTTGACATTATGACATGGACAAGGACACTTTACATAAACCCTAGAAGCCTACAATGGAGGCTTTGACCTATTAACCATTGACCCAAGCATGAAATGTGAAACTTTCATCTATTTCAGTAACTGGAAATTATTCTCCTAACTGTAAATTTAATTATGCTGTTTATTTGCTACGACAAATAATGAATAAATCACTACTGCCATTTTCACCATAAATATACTGGAAACTGAGAAATTCTAGCACATATACAAGAATTTAACACAAATGTCTTTGGAGAATTGTCCCCGGAAAAAACCCAACTTGAGAAAACGTGCAGTAGATGAGGGTTTTATTATTATTCTTCAGCAACAAATCTAAGTACAATAATTTAGATGCCCAATTGGCAATCTAATCTTAGCAAAATACTAGAAAATTATTGTGAGAATTTTCCCTCACCCAACAGCTAATTTATGTCACCGAAACTACCTCCGTAGCCACATGCAGATCCTTCTGCGTCAACCTCTGCTCAGTGCTTGCGCAAACACTCTAGGAATTCTGCAATCCCTCTTATTGCCTCTTCCGAAATACTCCCTCCAAAAATGTTGCTGACCTCCTCTACCACCTACTACTCACCCTCTAGCTCTATCTTCTCTGTTAAGTCTCTGCTACTGAGAAAATCGAACCGCCTGGGCAACTGAGTATCTACACTGGTATATTCTCCATCACCACATCGATCCCTTCTTATATCTTCTTGTTGGGACTCCAACGGCCAAGATTAAATCTTAATTGATGGCTCAAATCATTTCTGGATCGATTTGTGTGAGTTTCTAGACTATTCCCACCTCAACTTAATTAATTCTAATTAATTAACGAGTTTTCCTAAGTTTAGACTTAGGAAACATTAAAAAATTGGTTAATAATCTAATTGAGTCATCTCTAGGTGGAATTTCTAGAAACAATTTCTGGGTTTCAAAGATCTCATGCATTCTAGCCTCTCCACCAAATTTCGTGGCTAGAATACATTTGATGCTACAAAAATTAACACTCCCTCTTAGCGAGCATTACGTTCTATCTAGTGTTACACATCCTGCCACAACACCCTGTCTTTGTATCACCTCCTATCACATTGTTGATGTTTGGCTACTGCTGCCCACCAACCACTGCGCAACTCTGATGTTGCATCTGTGTTGTTGTTGACACTGCCAACACTACATCTGCATTACAACACCCTCTCATTTGTTGTTGCTGCAACTGCAACTACTACAACTGAGAAGCATCCTAAATAATATGTCCCGTTCTCTACCATACCCATATGTTCTCTGAAATAGATGAACTTAGCTCTCCCTAGAGCTTTCGTGAGTATATCTGCAACCTGCTCTTCTATGGGAACATACTGTAGTTGGACCACTCCACGCTATACACAATCTCTGATGAAATGACACCAAATATCTATGTGTTTCGACCTATCACGAAACATTGGATTCTCAGAGAGCTTAATGCAACTCTGATTATCATAGTAGACATTGGTCGCCTCCATCCTCTACCTGAACAAGCTTACTAGCAGCATCCAAAGCCATATATTTTTGCACGTAGTTGTGCTTGCTGCCATATGCTCTGCTTCTGCAAAGCTCAATGCTATTGACTTCTGCTTTCTGCTACACCAAGAAACCATCCCCGATCCAACGATGAAGCAGTACCCAAAGGTACTTTTCATGTCCATTGAACTGCCTGCCCAATCTGCATATGTGAATCCACATAGTTAGACATCATCCCCTCGAGTTTATCTCAACCCATACTCAACTGTGCCATGCACATACCTCAAAATATGCCTCGTTGCTACCCAATGTACCCTCTTCGGTTCTACCATAAACTGACTAAGGGTATTGACTACGAAGCAAATATTTGGTCGAGTAGATACATGAGAGAACTGATAAGTTGTCTATACAAGGTGGGGTCGACAACCTTGTCATCTGATGCATCTATCTTCTTCCAGTTAGTGATCATAGGCATAGACATGGGCCTACAATCCTACATTCTGAATCTCTTCAAAATGTTTGTAGCATATCTTCCTTGCCCAAGGAATATCTCTCCGTCCTTCTGCCACACTTCCAATCCTAAGAAATAGTGCATCAACCCCAAATCCTTTATATATTGCCAAGTTCCTCTTGCAAATTTCTATGAACCCTGATGATCCTATCAAGAAGAGATCATCCACATATAATACTAGGATGAGTGGCTCACCCTCTACCATCAAATAGTAAAGGTTGGGATCTACGTCACTCTTGACGAATTCCATTTGCTGCAAGTAGTTGTCAATCCAACCATACCATGCCCTGGGAGCCTTCTTGAGCCCGTATAAAGCTTTCTTCAATCTGCACACATGAGTGTGCCTCTCATGAGTCTCGAAGCCCTCTAGTTGTTCAATGTACACCTCTTCCTCTATCACCTCGTTCAAGAATGTTGTCTTGATGTCCATCTAGTGAATCTGCCATCCCATCTAAGTTGTTAGGGATATAACTGACCAAATAGAGGTGTATCTGGCCACTGGAGCGAAGGTCTCCTCATAATCTATCCCTTTTTTTTGTGCATACCCTTTTGCCATGAACCTAGCCTTGTACTTCTCCGCACTACCATCTGCAGCATACTTGATCTTGTAGATCCATCGAGAACCTACAATTGACTTGTCATCAAGGCTCAACACCACCTCCAAAACATCATTCATCATGATAAAGTTGTATTCTTCTATCATGGCATCTACCCACACTTGATGTTGTGCGGCTTCCTAAAAGTTGTAAGGTTCTACAACCTGAGCTACCAATGCATGATATCTCTCAGGCTGCTTGCACTCTCTTTTGCTCGTTCTAGGAGCTCCAACATGCTCCTTTGCATCTCACAATGTCTGACAAACCTCTCTACTAGCTCGACCACTAGTAGTGGGAGGTTTTACTAGCTCCTCCTCATCCTACCCCTGCTGCTCCATTTCTTGAGGTCTCCCCAAATTCCCTACTCTTGAAGAAATGCTAGTACTGGTTACTATATTGGATCCCTGTGACTGTCCCACTCGTTGCCCCTGTTGCTGGACCAATGGAGCTTCAATTGGTTGATTTTGATCACCTACAGGCATCTCACAAGATCTCTTGAAAGCTTGATCTTCCATGAACTTTGCATCTCGTCTTACTACAATCTTCCTATTGCTAGGAATGTAGATCCTATATTCTTTGGAGGCCTCCCTATACCCAACGAGAAACCCTTCTCTGCAATCTGATCCAATTTGGTGCACTTTTCATCTGGCAGGTGCCAATAAGCAACGCTGCCAAAGATCCTAAAGTGACTAACTTATGGCTTCTTCACTGTGAAGACCCCTTCTGGTGCTTTCTTCAACAATGCTCTATGAGGAGCCTTGTTCTGAATATACATTGTTGTGTTACATGCTTCTGCCCATAGAAACCTGCGCAAATCTTGGTCATATAAAATAGATTTTGTAGCCCTAACTATGGTTTTGTTTTTCCGCTCCGTTACCCCATTTTGTTGTGGATTATACGAAGTTGTCCATTCTCTTATGATGCCTTCCTTCACGCAAAAATCTATGAAGTTTTTATCAATATATTCTCCACCATTATCCAAGCAAAGCACCTTGATCTTTTTCGTTGTCACATTCTCCGCGAGAGCCTTAAACTCTGAAACAATTGAAGACCTCATCTTCGGTCTTCAAGAAGTAGATCCAGGTTTTTTTGGAATGATCATCAATAAAGGTGACGAAGTATTCGGCACCACTGAGAGCTTTGGTGGACATCGGGCCACAAATAATCACTGTGAAAATTTTTTAATCTTTACAAACAGAAATCCTGCTGCAATCACTGGTTTAACATCTCCTACTTGTTATTTCATTCAACAAGTTATTTAATTAGATAAAAAGTGATGTAAACACTATTGCAGACTACACTGACATACAGATTATAAACTAAAACAATAGATGAGACAAACACACAAGGGACACCTTTATTTTTGGACAACACGTCCCCAGAAAAACCCAATGCGGGAAAACCAGTGCAGCAAATAGAGGGTTTGTATTATTGAGCAAGCAGAATCTGAGTACAACAGGTTGCCTCTCATACCGACTAACCTTACAAAGAAATCAAGGCAACAAGAAATACATTTAAGGGTTTACCTCGTTCCCCAGGTCACAATTGATCCAATGAGTGATCTGACCCTCCCAACAAACATTGCGAAGTCCCTGCGCAATCACTGCATGGGCCAACGTCTTGCCTCTAGAACATTGTGTCACCCTTTCTATTGGATTGATTCGCTGGATGAAGATTGTTGTTCAACCCTCCTAGCTCATAACCTTACTTCTCTAGCAAAATCTAGGACTACTGACGAATACTCTGCACTGCCACTGCAAGAGCCCCTGTGGACTGTGTCAGCTCTACGTGAGCCCCTCCTGGACTACGTAGGCCTCTGCGCTGCCTCTCTGCTACGTACTCTTTGGCTCGGAACTTCCCTTCCGATCCAAATCTCTGCTTCTGCCCCTCTCACTGCAACTTAGATCACTTGTTCTATTTTCTCAGCAAACCATGCCCCAAAAAAATCGAACTGACTAATGAACTTGGTGTATCTCCAACTGACCCTCAAGCCTCCTCTTATACTTTTCCTATTGATGAATCAACGGTCGAGATTAAGTCCCTAATCAACGACTAAGATTAAATTAAACTTGATCTTCGTCACTTAGAAGCTTCTCACCCATATTTTCATTAATACCCATTAATATTTTTATTTTCCTCCTAACTTTAGACTTAGGAACCGCATTAAAAATATTGATTATTTTAATAAAATACAATCCGGGTGGAGTTTCACCAAACGATTTCTGGGTCTTGGAGATCTCATATGTTCTAGCCCCTCCACAAAATTTCAGAGCTAAAGCACATCCAATGCTACCCAAAATCAACACTTCCTCTTAGCGAGGAATGTGCTCTAGCAATACTTCCCAGCAAAAGTATCGCACTAATCCTATGGCATCGGTCCTCTGTGCCGCTGATGCTTGGCCTGCTTCCCTTCATCCACTACACTGCTGCAACCTATATTGTTGCTCATGACACTGCCACTGCCACCGTTGCATCTGTACCATAGCTCTCTCTCAATATGTTGCATCATGATGCTCATAGCACTGCCACTATCGCTACTAACTCCTACACTGCGACTCAGTTGCTGAGAAGTAAGCAACTAAAAAACTCACCCAAAAGCTGACATGCTGGTCAGTCTGGATACCCCGTGATGTTGAAGCTACCTCTATTGCTAATCTGTGTTGACCCTCTGATGCTTCTACGCTATTGTTGTATTTGCTTTGTGCCTCCCGCGCTACTCAACACTCTATTGCGTTGCTTCAGACTTTGGCACTCTAGCTCGACTAGTGTCGCTCCTTCATCCCTCGCATCAACTGACTCATGTCATTCCGCTACTGTCATTAAGGGCTCCCGTAACTGTATGTGATCCAAGAGTTTGGGCACCTCAAGGATCCTGCCCCTTGTAGTCCTCCCGACTACAGCTCAATATTGCCCCACCTCTTCTCTAGAGGTGCATGAGCACTCATGGCGCAATCCTCATCATCGTCCTCCTTGTCAGCTTTCGCTAGAGTAGCCTTTGAGTCGGACTTCTCTTCCTTGCCCTTTTTCCGAGGGCATTGAGTGGCGAAATGTCCCAGTTCCCCACATTTGAAGCATCTGACTTTGGAAATGTCTTTCTTTTTCCTCTTCTATTGCCCTTGTTGTCCCGCTAATGCGAGAGTTGCATCCTCTTCTTCCTCCTTGACTCTGATTCCTTTGCCACTACTTCCCACTTTGATTAGTTGTCTGATCTCTTCTTGTCGAAGAGTTGCCCAAATCTCTTCCCAATTGGGGAGAGAAACCCTACCCAAGATGCTCTAGACAAAGGTCTCCCAATCTTCAGTGACTGCATTTAGGGCAGTCTTCAACATGAACTTAGGATCTGGTGTAGACCCCACGGAAGTCAGCTGGTCTCGAATCCCTTGTAATCTGAGAAGGAAGGGATCAATTTCTTCTCCCTTCTGCATCTAATACTGTGTTAGCTGATTCTCAAGAAACATCTTCCGTTGAACGAAAGTTCCCTCATACAAGGTAGTCAAGCCCTCCCACATTTCCCTTGTTGTGTCCTTTTCAGCAATATGTGGGATCACATGATCCTTGACTCCGTCCAAGATCATGCACTTCGCCTTTGCTTGAGCCTCCTCGTATTTCTTGAGAGGATCAGCATCGACCGGAACAGCAACCACTTTCAAGGCCTAATCTTTGATGCGATTCTTGTCCAAGACTGTCAAGATCCTAGCCTTCTAGATGACAAAGTTGGATGCTCCATCCAATCTGTCCTGATCCCTCAGTCCATTAACTACCATCTCTACTCAAATGAGCGTCGAACAAGTTCTCTTCTCCCTCTTTCATTGCTACCCAACAAAACTCAGATTTGGATTTCTTTGGCGCTAGAAATCCTCTAAGGAACATGTTGCCTCTAAACTCCCTCTGGGTCCTGATTTCCTTCACAAAAATCCTTCCGCCAAACAATGTTGAATCACTACTCTCCAATCCTTCTTTACTGCTGCTTAGCAACCCGGACCTAGATTTCTTTGGCAAGAAATTTGTTAAGGCAGTGACTCCCTCTACCTTGGTTCAATCTCCTTAGACATTGTTCTGCACCAGCAGCAACAGCGTCCCACCAGCACCTCAAATCTGATCTGCACTGCTCCCTCTGCCCCAGCAACTGAAGAATCTGATCTCCTCAGGTTGCGGAGTCACTGCGTGAGCTAGATCAACTCCTCCTGGCCACTGCGTCACTCCTTCCTCGTCCAGAAAGATGATGTGGCTTTGAGTGAGCCTGATCTGCCCCTCTACTTCTATGCTAGCCTAGATAGCTGACACAGTTACTGTGTGGGCTCCTCCCAGCTACTCCGTCACCCTCACCTGGCTCAGAATGCTGACACAGGCACTGTGTGAGCCTCTACGTCACTTCTTCTGCACTGCATCACTCTCCCTCTATGTCTCTGGCTCTAGAACAGCGTTGTCACTCGGGACAGCTGCCTCTTTGCAGCAGATTTGTTGGATCTCCTGGCTGATGGCTTTAGTATCCTATGATCTGCAGTGCTCTGATACCATGTGAAAATTTCTGAATCTTTACAAACAGAAATCCTACTTGTGATGTCATTCAACAAGTTATTTGATTAGATAAACAGTGATGTAAACACTATCGTAGACTACACTGACATACAGATCATAAATTAAAACAATAGATGAGACAAACACACAAGGGACGTCGTTATTTTTGGACAACACGTCCCCGCAAAAAACCCAATGTAGGAAAACCAGTGCAGCAAATAGAGGGTTTGCATTATTAAGCAAGCAAAATCTGCGTACAACAGGTTTCCTCTCACACAGGCTAACCTTACAGAGAAATCACGGAAACAAGAAATACATTCGAGGGTTTACCTCCTTCCCCAAGTCACAATTGATCCAATGAGTGATCTGACCCTCCCGGCAAACACTACGAAGTCCGTGCGCAATCACTGCATGGGCCAGTGTCTTGCCTCTCGAAGACTACGTCACCCTTTCTATTGGATCGATTCGCTGGATGAAGATTGTTGTTCAGCCCTCCTAGCTCATAACCTTGCTTCTCCAGCAAAATCTAGGACTACTGACAAATACTCCGCACTACCACTACAAGAGCCCCTCTAGACTGCGTCAGCTCTGCGTGAGCCCCACTTGGACTGCGTAGGCCTCTGTGCTGCCTCTACTGATGCTTAGGCTGCCTCTCTGATACATACTCTTTGGCTCGAAACTTCCCTTCCGATCCAAATCTCTACTTATGCCCCTCTCACTGCAACTCAAATCACTTGTTCGATTTTCTCAGCAAACCATGCCCCAAAAAAGTCAAATTGAATGATCAACTTAGTGTATTTCCAACTGATCCTGTTGATGAATCAACGGTCGAGATTAAGTCCCTAATCAATGGCTAAGATTAAATTAGACTTGATCTTCGTCACTTAGAAGCTTTTCACCCATATTTTCATTAATACCCACTAATGTTTTTACTTTTCTATGTTTAGACTTAGGAACCCCATTAAAAATATTAATTATTTTAATAAAATACAATGTGGGCGGAATTTCACCAAACGATTTCTAGGTCTTGGAGATCTCATGTGTTCTAGCACCTCCACAAAATTTCGAAGCTAGAGCACATCTGATGCTACCCAAAATCAACGATCACTTATTGGGAATGTTGCCTTAGAATACTTTCCAAGTACACATTCTCTGCACACGTCATTGTGTTCCGTGCCAAGTTATAGAACCTCTGTTACTATTTCCTTGAACATCTTTGGTGCTCCATGGTGTAGATGTCCCATTCTCCTGTGCCATAACTCATTCAATTCCTTCCCACTGCTATTGTTACTACTTATTAGTGCCATTGGAGAGTCGAGTTGCAACCTATACAATCTGTTGCTTCGAACTCAATCTGTCTTACCCTCTTCCCACTTGAGTGTTTAACAAACACTTTCTTCCCTACGAAGTGGATATCATATCCCTTATCCTGTAACTTGGATAGTGAAATCAAGTTCATACCCAATCCTGGCACATGCAATACATCTATAGCACCTCTAAAAATCGATGGTACCTCTCCCTACTAGAGTACACTTCGTTTTGTTTCCCATCGTAATCTAGAAGTCCATCTACTTCTACTTGTAGCTAGAGAAAAATTCTCTAACCCCTGTCATATGAGTTAATGATCCACTATCTATATACCAGACACCTTGTGAAGTTGATTCTGACAATCAAGCAAATTCATCCTCCAACCTAGAAGACAAATCTAAAGCCTATTGACTGTCAATTCCACCCATGGTCATACTAAAGAATTTATTGTGTGTTATTCCTCTTTCCACCTGATGTTGATTTTGCAACTTCAAACTACTGAAAAACCCTCTACGTCCAAGTAAGGAATCTGCTCAGCGAAAGTCTAATCTACTTCACTGGAACTTATTTCTGATGTTTCTGCTGCCTGTTGGAACTGCTTCTAGGCACTGCAAATTTCTCCCGCCACTTGCAAAGTAAAAAAAAAAAATCGAACCCCTCTACCCAGCAATTCAAACTGTTAAACCAACCTCTGCACAGATCTGTAAATTGTGTTGTCAAACTCCCTTTGAATCTAGTCGATTTCCGCCTATCACTTTTGATCTTCCTACCTGATCATAATAACTCTGATACCCTGTGAAAAATTCATCTATTGCAGTAACTAGAAATTATTCTCCTAACTGTAAATTTAATTATGCAGTTTATTTGCTACAGCAAACAATGAATAAATCAATACTGCAATTTTCACCATAAAAATATTACAGAAAATAAAATACTGGAAACTGAGAAATTCTAACACACACAAGAACTTAACACAATTGTTTTTGGACAATTGTCCCCAAAAAAAACCCAACTTGGGAAAACCAGTGCAGCAAATGAGGGTTTTATTATTATTCTTCAACAGCAAATCGGAGTACAATAATTTAGATGCTCCATTGGCAATCTAATCTGAGAAAAATAGTGGCAAAATTGTTGTGAGAATTTTCCCTCACCCCATAGCTAATTTATGTCCCTAGAACTACCTCCCCAGCCACAAGCAGATCCTTCTGCATCAACCTCTGTGCAGTGCTTGCGTAGACCCTCTGGGAATTTCGCGCTCCCTCTCACTGCCTCTTCAACAATTGGAATACTTCCTCCGAAAATGTTGTTGACCTCCTCTGCCACCTGCTCTGCTAAGTCTCTGCTACTAAGAAAATCAAACTGCCTGGGCAACTAAGTATTTACACTAGTGTATTCTCCATCACCACATCGATCCCTTCTTATATCTTCTTGTTTTGACTCCAACGACCAAGATTAAATCTAATTGATGGCTTAGATTATTTTTGGATCGATCTGTGTGAGTTGCTAGACTATTCTCACCTTGACTTAATTAATTTTGATTAATTAACCAGTTTTCCTAAGTCTAAAGTTCTCCTAAGTTTAGACTTAGGAAACATTAAAAAAATAGTTAATAATTTAATTAAGTCATCTCTAGGTGGAATTTCCAAAAACGATTTTTGGGTTTTGGAGATCTCATGCACTTTAGCCTCTCCACCAAATTTCATGGCTAGAAAACATCAGATGCTACAGAAATTAACATCAAATCCATGTTTTAATAAGTCAATCTATTTTGTAATAATAATTCTTTTTCTTTTTTTTTTTTACAAATACATTACATCATGAGTCAAATACAATTATGAAGATCGATACTAGTTACATTTTTCAACACGAAGGTATGGCTTTCATTATGTGATTGTGTATTCTTGCTTACTTGTCATGGACACATCTGGACATAGATTAGTGGGGGGATTCAGCAGAAAGAATAGGCTTATTCCATACTCTTATCCCTTTGTCCAACTTGGTGGTTAGTCTTGTATCATAGTCCCATGGGATCTTGTTAATTTATGGTATGTTCTATGCTTAGAGCAATTTATTTCTCTTTCTTATTATTATTCACAGATTAGCAATCACATATGCATAAGTAAAGTGCAGATAGAACATTAAACGATCAACAGAAAACAAGCCAAGACAAGAGACATAAGATGTGGCGGCTAGCCAGGGACAAACCCCAATATGGGGCAACCCTTTGATCAAATCTTCTTTTATCTTCAATAATTCAGCAGAGAGAAATAGTACAAAAATCTTATTCATATCAGCAGTAGCAAACCCTAGATCAACAGCATCAGCATTAGCAGCTTCATCATCAAAACTAGGGCAGTAAATATCTCGCAAACCAACCATCGGATCGGCTTGATTCCACCACCAAAAAATGCGGCCTTCAAAGGAGGTTCAGATGGACCTACAGCGCAGTTCAAACGAGGAGATCTAATGGTCAACACTGGTCAGATGTTGGATCTGCAGTTGCAGCTTCAAGTTTAGCAGCTTCCTTCCACACGTGTGAGAGAAGAGTCACCAACTGCGCAAGAGAGAAGAGCCTCTTTTCTGTGCTAGAGAGAGAGAGAGAGAGAAGTGATGAGTTGAGTGAGTCCAAATGAGAATTGTTGGACTTCTGAGCCTACATGAGTTGTTGGTAGGCTTGATAATTATTCCACAGTCAAAATAAATTCATATCTCCATAAATACTCATCGAAATCGGATGATCTTTAGATCAATCCTACAGCTCTCGACGAGAGGAGTCTAATAAAAATATTATCAGCGATGAATAAGATGACCCACATGGAGTTTGGCCCTAGTTGCCAATTTTAACACTCCCTCTCAACTAGGGAGAACTCCATTTGCAATCTGTCTGTCGGTCGCTACTATTCATCCATCAAATGCACTGCCCAGTACAGCTTCACCCTTGCCCTACTCTGCTCTATTCTACCTGTTCTGCTTTGTCTTGTTCTGCCCTATATTGATCTATACTGTTCTGCTCTGTTCTGTTTTGCCCTATACATCACTGCACAGCTCTGCGTTGTTCTGCTCTGCTCTGCTTGTTCTGTTCTGCTCTGCTTTTGTCCGAATTATGAAAAAGAAGAAATGATCGAGGACGCATCATACTGACTCAAAGTCAGTCTCAGAGTATGTACCACTGGTCCCAGACGAGTCTCAACCAACCCGAAGTCAGCGTCATAGTGAGTACAACTCCCACCACTGGTCCCAGACCAGTATCATCCTCCACTGACTCAAAGTCAGTCTCAAAGTGCGTACCACTGGTCCCAAACCAGTCTCAACCGACCCGAAGTCAGCGTCATAGTAGGTACCACTCCTACCACTGGTCCCCGACCAGTATCATTGATCCCAGATCAATGAAGGTCATCCTAGCGTAGGGAGTACGGTAGATACAGCGATGCATTCATCGGTACTACTATGGTCCATAACTTCATTTCCTTGCTCATTGATCAGATGAGAGGTACTTACCATGAATCCTTAACTGCATGGGTAGGATGCCTTAACAGGAGAACTTAATCAATCCCGTCCTCACAGGAGAACTAATCATCCTGCTACAATTGTCATGGAGAACACATCATCCAGACCTCACAGGAGAACTAATCATCCTGCTACACAAGAGAGCGAATCATCTTGTCCACAGGAGAGCGAATCATCCTGTCCATAGGAGAGCGAATCATCTTGTCCACAGGAGAGTGAATCATACTGTCCACAAGAGAGCAAATCATCCTATCCCACAAGAGAGCGAATCATCTTGTCTCAGTGCGCACCACCAAGGGAGGGTGAGTCATCCTGTGGTCGTATGTTGCTCCAGTAAGAACCGCAAGCCCCTAGAGCTCCCAGAGCTCAATGTATCCAACATACAGGACCCTTTTACAAGGGTCTCTTGATGACTCCAAGTCGTTCGGGAAAATCACAAATTTGATCTTTCCCCGAGGCTTTGTCAAAATGTCAGCGACCTATACATCAGTCTCAATGCGATGGAGCCTCCTTGCTCATCGACTTACCATATCCCAGATAAGGCAGCATCTGATGTTTATCTGCTGGAGCGATCATCGAATACGAGATTCTATAATCGAATCCCACCTCTGGTCGTCACAGAGAATCACAGTGGTATTCATCATGTGTACAAACAACTCATTGAAGAACTTCCGCAACCAAACTGCCTCACAGGAGGCCATACTAGCAAGCAATGTATTCTGCCTTAGCAGTGCTTAGAGCCACCGACTTATGCTTCCTTCTCATCCAGGATATCGAGGTAGATTCCAAAGAGAACCAGCACTGAGAAGTGCTCTCCACACTGCCTACTCAGCATTCGAATAATCATGCAGTTTCATATTTCTGGCAATGTATCTTAATCCATGAGAGATTGTGCCACGAAGACATCTCAGAAGATTCTTGGCATCAATCCAATGAAACTCAATCAAATATGAACTCATCATGCTCACTGCACAACATATGTACAAACAGAGGTTCACCAAGAACATCAACGCGAATGAGTTTATGAAACTTAAGAGGCATTTCTCAAATCTGGTCCGACATCACGACCATATAACTGCTAAAAGTTAAGATCCTTGAGGTAGTCACAAGCTTGCAGTCCACTGTGAAAATTTTTGTTTTCCCACCCTGGTTTTCAGTTTCTCCTTATTTCTCCCATGTAGTTAAATGCCCTTTCCCATAAACATACATTCAACAGGCTGGAAAAAATAAATTTGCTGAAAACACAAATTTTGGAAAATTTACAGAATGCTGGAAATCGCAAAAATAAAAATCAGCAATAATCAACAACCATTAAAACACATTAAAACACTGAAATTTTTAGTCAACGTGATCCTGGAAAAACCCCCTACAACTCTTGGGGGAAACCAGTTTGAGAGCTCTTCTTTATTTCTGGAAAATGTCTTTTTACAGTGAGAAATTTCAGAGAAAATCAGCAAAAATCAACAAACAAATTTCCAACTTATCTCGATTTCTGAGCCTCACAGCCCACCAGAAATTTCCAAACAGCAACACAATGCTGTACAGACGGCCTGACGAATGGTACGGGTGGCTGTACGGACGGTACGGACAGGCTGTACTGACGGTACGGACAGGCTGTACGGACCTCGATTTTTGTGCAAAAAATCAACTGCCTCGATTTCTGTGCAAAAACAAATCTGCCTTTTGCTGTTTGCTCAGCAAAAATCTGCCTTTTATTGCTGGTTCTTTCAGTTGTATGCTTGTTCTTTCTGCTGTTCTGATTTACTGAAGAGCTGCCTGGTATGTGTGCCAAACTGCTGCCTCTTTCTCCTTCCTGTCCAGAAATCTCCCTTGCTCTCTTGCTCTCCTTCTCCAAATCTGCTCATGAAAGAATTAATGATCTTTTCCTCCTTTTCCTCCTTTAACCCAACCCTAAATGACTTTTGGGTGATCCCTAAATCCAATGGCTGAGATAGATTTAGATTAATGGCTGAGATTAAATGCACATTTAAATCTCACTTTCTATTTTTTAATTCACCCACTTTAGTAAAGACCCACTTAGTCATTTATTTCCAAAGTCACTTTTCCTTTCTAATTTTTCATTGACTTTATAAAAGTCACTTTAAAATTAGACTTAGTAACTTTATCACTTAAAGTCACTTTTAAATTAGATTTTTAACTTTATAAAAATTATAAAGTCACTTTAGGAGAAAAATTAAAATCTTTTGGACACTTTTCCCTAGGCCAAAGATCAAAGCCTAAGGGAACCACCTGTCCTC
>APFE030105667.1:13201-60501 GCA_000404065.3 Pinus taeda | reverse complement strand
TTCAGTCAGTTTTCAGTCAAGTTTTCATTCAATAAATGAATCAAAGTCTTGTGTCGTTTGCCGAAATAATGACTCCATTGCCCAATGGATAAGGCACTAGTCTTCTCTCCCAGAGGTCTAAGGTTCTTGGCACCTCCGAGGAGCTACCATCCCCATTGGAGCCAATGTTAGTGTTAGTCTTTCCAGCCTTCCTCCAGTGATCAAATATGCTCTTACAAAGTGATTTTGAAGTGTCAAGGTCAAATTTTGTCATTTCACTCAGTCTTCAAGCAAAATTTGGTCACTAGGCATTAGGTCTAGGGTTTGCTCTCACTCTTTTCAAAGTTGCCCAAATGCCAACCTATGTCACTATTCAGCTAAGCCTATAATCATTCAAAGGGTTTTCGTCATCATGTCAAGTTCCATAGGGTCATTTTACAGCTTATCCATGCTTCAGTTGTGCCTAGGCAAGGTTCATTTCCCTCTCCCAGGGTTTTGAAGGAAATTTCTCTTGGACGGTCAAATCAATGGCAAAACTTGTTTCCTGATGTTCATACACCTTCCCCTATCCTTAATGTACCTTATCAAGTGCTTCCCAACACTCAGATCCCCCAAAATCCTCATTTTTGCACAAACCCTAGTTTCTTGCTACAACCTGGCAATTTTCTAGGTTGGGCCTGTGTTTTTCCCTTTTGGACCCCTTCCCCTGAATCAATCTCTGAGATTCCACTTTCCCCTGCTTCCCAACATCCCTCCCCACTCCCAAAAATTTCCCCAAGAATTTAGAAGCCCCCTATCCCCTTCATTTCGCTCCATTTCGACAAAATTCCTTGTTTCACACATCGGGACAATTCGCACTCAAATGATGTTCCAGAGCAATAAATGATGAATTTGGGAAACATGAGAGAGGTTTTTGTCCAAAACATGCCAAAGAAGAAAAGGCTCCTTCACTTTTTTCACAAGTGTCATGGTTTGATAGAAATGTCAAAGAATACCGTTGCCTCAGGAGAATCAAAGGCACCTCTGTAGTGACCTTGGGAAAATCACGTTTTCTCCTAGCTTGGTTGGCCAAATTATTTGCTTGATGGGTAAAAGGATAACTAGACACAAAGGGATTTCCAATGAGCTATCATGAGATCAATTTGGGGTTGCGGAAGGCATTCAAAAGTTGACATTAACAACACTCTTCCTTGAGGCAACCTCATTTGGCACTTTTTGACCAGTCTTGGAAGATTTGACTTTTGACAAGGAAAATGAACTCCAAATTAAAAAATTATAGTTGGGTTGGAAATTAGACTCAAATTCCTTTCCAACGAGCTATCCTGCACCTAATTCCGACACCGGGAAGGCCTCCAAAAGCCTCCTGCAAAAGGGCACGACCCGTCAAAGGCGCGTGACTCGTCAGGGCACCTCCAGCAGTGTAAAAATTACACAGACGCGACCTGTTCAGGAAGAGGGCGCGACCCGTTGGGAAGTTTTCACAGGAATTCATCTACAGCTCAGGAATTCGCCTAGCTTTGACCGGTTTTGACTTGGGATGGGATTTTTCACCCTCTTTGATGTAATTAATGTATTTTCATGTTGACATGAAACTTATTTACCTATTCTAGAAGATTCATTCATGAAATAGCAAACAATTAAATGAATGAATTGGTTTCCTATCTTATAGAGGCAAGTTGTTTTGACTACCTAGTTTGTAGTGCTAAGTTTAGAAGTGGTTGAAACAGCTCCTAGGATAGTGAGCTCAACCCCTAGAGGCAAGGAAAGTTGTTAGCTTGCCTATATTATGTATTTTCCTAGTCATTTTCAGAGGTTGGAAGGTTGGACTCTTGAGGGAGAAGCTATCATTGTATTATTTCACTGTATCTCTGCAATTTTTGGCTAAGGAAGACCAGAATTTTGCAGTCCTTTTTGGGATTCTTGTGGTTACATGTATTGATGGTGTGTTTCTCTATGTACCTGTAAGTGTGTTATGTGAATCATTTCCTTTCTTTTCCTTCTGCACATTAAGCAAACGAAGTGTTAAAGTAAGAATTCATGACTGTCATGCTCTGCTTTTAAGTTTGTTTAATTTCAATGTTTTCTACTGTTTAAGGAGAATTCAAAGTTATTGTTTGCTCTCCTTAACTCCTCACTTGTCATTCCTAATCATCCACCTCAATCAAAGGCATCAATACTGTCTCCTACCTCGCCCCAAAGAACCCCCTGCAGAAACTGTGTCCAATCCCCGCACCCAAAATTTCCATCCCCTCAATTTGCCACCAAAAACCCTAAAAACCCTAAATCAACCCTTTTGATTAGTTTACTAGCCTAAAATCAGTGTTACCCTATTGGTCATCTCATCCATTGAAGATTTTACCGAGATTGACTGGAGAGAGCCTTCTCCTGCCCCGTAGGGCTAGCTACGAGGCTAAATGGTTTGACGTTGCCTTGAGGTTTGCCTTTTTCAGCCTGAGGTGAAATTTCAAGCGCTAACACTTTCCTCTGTACTTCCTCTTGCTCTTTCCTCTGGAGTTCCTCTTGCTCTTTTCTTTGGACTTCTTCAAAAATTTCTGATGTAGCAGGAGGTTCATTGGTAAGTCGCTGTTCAAGCTCGCTTGATTGTGTCATCGGGGCAGTAGCAAGTAAATCTAGAGGCAGAGTTTGCAACCTCTTCTCTCTGAGTTTGTTGAATTCCACTAACCCGTTGTCATGATATCTCATTTTTGCTAGTGTTTGAACCTGAAATAATGACTCCGCCGAAGAAAATAGGTCATCAAACTCATCTTCTTTATGTTCAAACTTAGTGAGTTTTACCTGTTCCAGTACATTATAGACGATTTTCCTTGGATCAAATCATCTATTAGGAAGAGTGGTGAGATTCAGTATATATATATTTTTTTTGCTTCTTTCTCTGCATGCTTATAGTCATGCAGAGTGTAAACACCACACCTTAGAGGAAAAGGAGGCCAAACTTGCTTCTTTGAATTCCTCAGAGTCTTGGTCGCTCCTACCGATGTAAGCTGATATGCTATCTCTCTAGCCAATAGTTTGTCGGTTATGTACAAGGGGAGAACATGAGGCCTGGCATGGCTACCAAAAACTCTTATATATGTAAATTTATCCTCTCTGAACTAGTTTCCTAGGGCTTTCAAGTCAATCTATGCTTGTGAGGAAATCTTAGGAGCAGGCTTGTCAAAAATTGCATAGTAAATGGGCAACATAAATCCATTGCAAACTTGATATAGGTGGTCTTTATAATGGGCTTTCCACAACTTCTGGTGATAGATATGAATTGGCATGGGGTCCTGTGGAGTCCATCTCCACCCCAGCATAGGAAATTCAGAGTTAAAACAAAGAGTATCCAAGATGTAGGCACTATAATAAAATGGAGGAATAAACCTATCAGTAACGCGAGTTTTATTTCTAAACTCAAGAATACCAGTTGCTAACTTATCAGATAATATATTTCCCCAATCCATTATTTCACTATTTACTGTTGCTTCCATTAAAGATACCATCTCTATTGAGAATTTTTAGGAATCATGCAACCCCCAAATCCTACACATCATCGCCCCAGCGTAACAATAAGGAGAACACAAGGAATCGATAGAGTACTTACCCGAGGACTCATGCTTGTGTTTTGCAGGTTTCTGTCTCCATTCCTGTATAGGTGCTGATTCAGTTTCATTTTCATCTCTGAACTTCTCCAGAAATGCTTTGTTATACTTCTTCTCTGGTTCAGGCAAATGGTACATTTGTCTCAAATCATTGGGTTGAAATGAACCGAAGACTCTCCCGTTGACTGTGCAAAATGTTCTGTTTGTAATAGGGATTTCCTCAACTGCCCACCTTACTACATCTATGTATGGAAGAATTTTCTCTCGAGCCGCTATCCGGTGAAAGTAAGAATCGGCTAAATCCTTTAGGGTAGCCTCAAACTTTCAGTTCGAACCTGCTGTAGCTTGTACTGATACTGTTTCAGGCTCTTCGGCTTCAACTAGATTATAGATGCTCTACCAACTAGTATTGCCGAGACCAATACATGTAGTGTCTGAGATCAATCCTTTTTTACTTG
The DNA here is from genome assembly GCA_000404065.3 of Pinus taeda. Taxonomy (NCBI): domain Eukaryota; kingdom Viridiplantae; phylum Streptophyta; class Pinopsida; order Pinales; family Pinaceae; genus Pinus; species Pinus taeda. Next base: position 56,465 of record APFE030105667.1, on the reverse strand, counting down.
GTCCCGGATCGGCAGTAGATTGTCCTGTTACTGCGGAAGCTGAAGCTGTTCCAAATTTTTTAGATTTCTGCCCCATTTGGCCTAAATTTGCTGCTTCGGAGGAGCTCTGCGCAGGAGATAAAATGAATGTAATGCAGAGAATAGGTGGTGCAAACCAAGTATGAAAGAGTTATATCAATCAATGAATAATGAAGGATTAAAATAATATTACCGTGGATACAATCTCTGAAGAGATTTTGGCATAACTGCTCCATTAATTGGCCATTTAAACCTGTCAATCATTTAAATGCTCATCATATCGTTTATTCGCCGAATAATTCATTTAAGCGTGGCTTTGATTTTTTGGCGGTTGATCACAAGTGAATCACTTTTGGGAATAGAAAGGCTTTTAATAATAATTAAACATAATATACCCAAGCCTTTACAGTCCTTTTTGAAATTTGCGCTTAGTTTATCGCAATCGGATATCGGAGGAATGCTCGAGTATTTACATTTGTGTCATTGCGAAATCCCTGATCGTCGATAGCGATAAAGCGAATTCACATCAAGAGCTTTTAGAAGAGGGCCTTTTGTTACATGCATGTTATACTCCCTGATCGCTGATAGCGATATCGTATCGGAGCATAGAGAGCGGGCCTTTTGTTACAGTCACTTACTTTTCCTGATATCCGATAGTTATTCGCTTGTCGCATCGGGGAAAACCAATGGGTATTTTTTTATGCATCCTTTGTTATTGTGATATGTGATCTTGCGATTGCTTTATCGCAATAATAAAGAATTATTCATTTATTTTTATAAGGCCAATTTATGTTCATTCAAAAGGTTTATAATATATTGTTTCTTTTCAGACCTTTTGAGGAATGATAAGTTGATACCAATTTTATCTAAAAGGGACCCATCTCATATTATAGTTTGAAAGTAAAATTTTATGAAATGGGGGGTTGTTGTATAGCACAACATAACCTTAAGTTTAGGACAGGCGATAGTTTTAATATCTATCTGTTTTTCCTCTGTTTGGGCATTGCAAAACTCCAATTGGAGACTAGCGACAGACTGGCCACCTGGCCTAGTCCCAAAAAGAGATAATCATTCGCCTCTCTTGGGAAAAACAATCAAGAAATATATGTTCTCTAGCTCGATTTCGAGCCGGTGGCCACCAATCATGAAACACTGGTCCTGTATGCTCCACCTGCCTACCAGCGATTGCAAGAAGTCTACTTGGGCCCTCATGCAGGGTATGGCCCAGAATTTAAATAGTCTGCATGCTTTTAATGCCCGTATTGTAGGTGGATGAATTAATGAGGCTAGATCCACATCCTCATGCTCACTTTCTCGCCAAATAAGCATTTTGTATGTCCTACATTGCAAAAAAGACATATTAAAACAATTTAGTTCAAAAAATTTTCAGCGGAAATGGAGAAAGTTGAAATTTTAAAAACCTATTTCGTGGGGTCCAAACCCACTGGTTAGGGACAGTGTGTAGGTCTGCACTCATTGTAAGAAACAAGTGCGGAACCCTGAGTTTTTCCTTTGTAGAAAAAGTTCATGGTTTGCAGGGGCTGCATGTTGCACTTGCGGATCCCCTGCGAGCGTTTTTCTAAAGAAAATTCTCCTCAAAAAATCAATTTTAAAGCCCTAAAACGAAATGCAAATAGTTGAAATGCAAGATAAGGGTGATGTGGATTACCTGGAGCTGACGGTTTTTGATTCCAACGCACGGATTATCCGCAATCTTCACAGGAAGTTTCTTACCCAAAAGCTCTCACTCCTCACTCTGAAGTCAAACGGTAAAAATGATTTTACAAAGCCCTTTTTATAAGATTTTTTGAATAAATGAATTTTTAATTTATTTATTTTTCACTTGCAAACCATTCATTTGCAAAATATTTGTCATCCATTTTGACCATCCCTGAGTTAGTCCTTGCCAAATATATTTCTTCAAAACTTGATCTATGATTTCGTGTTGTGGGCTTGCCTACGACAGATTGCTTTCTATCGACTTCAGATCATTATCTAGAAAGATGATCTAAAAATTGTCAGTACCTTGGAATTTGCATGCGCTAATGGCAGGTTTCTCGCCTTCGACGATAGGTTGCATCATTGAACTTTGATCAAAGGATTCTATGACATGTTCAACATCAGCTCATTTTCACATTTCATGGATTGTATTGAGTACTTTGAGAGCCATTGAAATTACTGGTGGTTTCTCTCACACTTGTTAACAGGTCGCATGATTGACTGGTAATCAAGTGGTTTCTACCATGTTCGACTTCGACACATTCATTCACATGGATAGAATCATACTATTTCGGGAAGCAGAAATCAAGACCCTGGATCTAGTTTCTACCATCCAGGCTGTGAGGAATTTTGTTATTCATTATACAATGGACTATTCATAAACAAATGGCTGCACCCACATTGTGTCTAGATATGTCTATGCTCATGATGTATTACAAAATCATTCCTGTATCAGAGCAATTTAGTTATTTTTCTAGTTAGTTTTGATCTGAGCATGGGAATGCTTACCTTAGTGATGATATGTTCACATATATATTTTGCATTGAATGTTTTTACAGGTTCCAACTAGGGTGTCCACAGGATGATCCTTGAAATGATAAAGTACTTCACTCTTCTTAGATGACAAATTCTATCTTCATCTATTACAGACTTCGCACTTTAGGGGGAAATATGTTGGACAAAAATTGTCACCTTGACATTTGCAATCTGTGTGAGTCCATCACCACTCATACTTTCCTCCTTTGCAAGTCTGAAGCCTCAGTTCTTCATATCAAGCCTTGAAAATAAGAGAAAGCCCTCAAAAGTCTATAAAACTCTGGTTCTGCACTTTCTCTTAGCGTTACCTGCGGTCCCACACCTAATGGTCATGTCCCCTGCGCACCTGACCACTATGTCTATGTGTTATGGGTGCGAACCCCTGTAAAAGTTAAAAAGGCGCAAGTATATTCTTAAAAACTCACTTTGAGTAATTTCTGGAAGCTTTTGGAAGGAATCTTGAGGTGGCAAGTTTGCTCCTTTAAGGTTCATGCATCCCATACCTTAAGGAGCTAACCCATTGATGTGAGGAGCTTATCCCTTTGAAGGAGGACTCTATCCCTTCATAGGTGGACTTGTAACCTCCTTCCTTTGCACTATAAAAATGAAGCATTGTGCTGGTTACTTGGGAGGTTGAAAGCTGAATATTTTTGAGGTGAAATGTTGCTGGAACTTAGTCTTCCTAATTGAGCTTTTGTGAGGAGAGATTACATACCTCTTTGATCTCATTTGGAAGAGTGTGAGGCTTGTCAAAGTAAAGGAGATTCGTATTTCGGACCCTGGGAAGAGCTTGTACAACATCAAGGCACCAAAGGTTGTAAGGTTCTTCTATTTCAAAGCTAATAGAAATAAGTTTATTTTTCTCAATAAGTTGTGTTTTATGGTTTATTTTATGGGTTCCTTGATCACCATAATGAGCATGATTTATTATATTAACTATGCAGGTGTTATTTGATGTGTGTTTGTTTGTGATTGCAGGTTCTCAAAAGGAAACTCTTTCGGACGATTGAAGGATGGTTGCTACAAACTAGCATTGGACTGAAGGTAGGGTCTAAACACCTCTATTGTTTTTATTAATGAATCACAAAATGTTTAGAGAAAGGTAGATTTGCTTGTTCTGCTTGTTGCTAGATATCTTTTGATGCTAGGGAGATCGGCCTTGTCTGCAAGATCGATTTATCTGGCCAACATCTGAAAATGGGGCTCTTCAGCTTCTTGTCTAGCTTACAAGAACCTCTCCCACTTCCAAAGCTTGAATTTTCCCAAGTCTTTAATGATTAACCAATGCGGAATTCAGAAATGCTTGAAAATATGGGTGTATGCTTGTATTTGTTTTTCACTGTTAAGTGCTGTAAAATCTGCTATGTATGCTGATATTTAAATGTGCTTGAACACACACACACACACACAGATATATATATATATATATATATTATATATATAGATATATATATATATGCATATAATAGTGAATAATGTAGCAGTAAACAAACACATGAGACAATAGTTTAATTAGGAGTTCAATCACAACTCTTGGGCTATGTCTCCGTGAGCTCTAGTTAATTCAACTAGGCTCTCTAGGATTATGATGTAAGTCTTTTATAAGCTCTTTGGCTCAAATCCTGCTGTTATACACATAAAAAGTGGGTTTAGACACCATTTTATCCCTTTGACTCTTGACTCTGGCTCTTAGCTCTCTGGTTCTTGGTTCTGGCTCTTGGCTTTCACTCTGGCTCTCTAGCTCTTGGTTTTGGCTCTTGGCTCCTCAGCTCTGGCTTCTTTGGCTCTCTATCAGAAAAACAATCCTCTTGGCTTTTTCACTTGGCTTCCAAGTGACCCCGTAGGCTGCTCTTTTGCTTCTGCTCTATCTTAGCACTGCTTGCTTGTGCTCGACTTCAGCAACTCAACCACCATCAACAATTTAGCACCTTTACGCAGTAGCTCTTTGGCTCTCTATTGCTATGCTCTCTCGACTCTCTACTGCTACTACTTTCAGCATTCAACAACAAACAATAACTTGGACACCATTCAACAACCTAGCATCCCTGTGTCTTTGACATTCATGGCTTAAAAGACAAATTGCACTACCTGTTGGTTTTCCCTTTTTGGCTTTCTGTCTTCTTGCCACAATCTCCTCAAATTCCTTCTTTGGTGTTCAATAATCATTGCATAACACACTCAGGGGAGGCGGCCACCTCTTTTTGCAACGGATGAGGGAAATCGGCGCTTGAATCCTTAGTAATATTTGTTCTCTGTTTACACAGAGAACATTGTGAAAACACGACAAATTCGCATACAACACAATGTTCCCAGACTTCAAACATTCATAACTGCACCTTATTTTCCTATTGAGTCCACTCGTAGGTCGCTATCGCATCTCGCAAGGCCTGCTCCATGGGTTTCCTCTTTGTATTTTTAAAATACATTAAAACGTGGAAAATAATGCAAATATTGCTTTAGCGGATTCCAAATGTTATCCATTTTCATTCTCGAACCCTTTCGGGTCTAGTTTTCATCGCATCGCACTTCCCTTCGCTTTTCATTTGTTAAACAAAATATTCGAAAATGCATATACAACGGCCTTTTGATGGACTTCAATATATATCCAATGTTGTTTACTACCCCGTCGGGTCTGGCCATCGCATCACATATATAATACATAACATATCGGCTCCGCACCAGTGTAATGTGCTGATTGCGATCCACTGATTGCATATCGCATCACATGTCACATTTCGACATCATCGCATTATCAACGACCCTTGTTATCGTGCGATCCAATCGCCGATCGCATCGACGTATCACTATCGCATATGTAAATGGCCCGGGGTCCTTTCATCGTTCAATGAAACATTGCGATGCGATATTGCGGCGATCACATATCGTAATCGCTTGAGGCTTAAGGTACTTTAACACTTCCGCTTGGATTCTCTGATATGATTTCCTTCGTTAAGGCCTTAAGCCCATTTTTCAAAGAATTTGCCTCATTTTCAAAGGAACAAGGGGAGCTTATTTTTATGACAACTTCTTCATCTGAAGTCCGTTTTTGCCCATTCAAGTTGCGTTGGATTCAGAACGAGATCTCTACAATGAGACTATTTATGAGAGCAGCCTATGATTTTGATTTTCCTCTGATTTACAAAGGATTTGTGCCATTTGGCACCTTTTACCTCTTGCATGAAGTCTTTTAGACTTAGAGGTTTATCCAGGATCCATTTTTTGGATCACACCTTCCCACTAAAAGAAATTTTGGTCTCCAAAAGACTGATATACTAATATGAACAGTAAATGAGAGTGACTCACCCTCTTCTTCCATCCTCCCTACACTTGCCTTTGCATAGTGCCTTTGAACCAAAGTTTCTGACCACTTCCCTTCTCTGGATGGGTTTGTCTTCCTGAGAAGAACTGTCTTCCTCCTTGCCATCCTGCAAAACTTCTATTGAAATGGCCATAGAAGGTAGTTGAGCTTCTTTGCCTTGATCATTGATCCAAGGTGGCTCAACAAATTTGAAGTACATCTACTCCACAAAACTTTCATTTGTACCTGTTTGACAGGTTGCCAACAACAACTGTTAACAACAACATGCATACAGACAACAACTGGATGGACTAAATCCTGCTTCAACAAAAGAAAAAGATTTCACATCTTGTGAACACCTCGATGTCTTACATCTGCATACAAATGATGGACTAGATAACAAGGCCACAAAACATGCCTTTAAACAAATGACCCTTCAAGTCAAGCATGTAGAAAAAGACCATTAGGACTCTTTTTCCAAAAGATGAAACTTTCATCATTATCTCCATTTGGAGACCAAGTTAACTTCTTCTAAGTCAACATGGCATCACATGCATGTCAAAGCAATCAACCTTGCAAGTTAATTACACATACATGTTCCAAAACAAGGAAATCATTAACATCCCTGTGCTCATGCATCTCAAGATCATGCATGCATTTCATCCTTCAACTTTCACTTAAGCACATTGTACTTTCAAATCTGAAATTAAATATAATGTAGATGCATCAATAGACATGCAATCTCAATCGTATAAGAAATCTAACCGTTCCTTAACAATCCCTTTCAAAGGTACTACCTTTGTCTGCACATTAGCATCATCATGTGAATCATTTTGAGACACATCATTCATGGAATCTTCACTACCATTTCTGCCATATTTTCTTTCCACTTTCTTTAGCTTTGGTGGAAGCATTGTTGGATTCAATGTCCAACACTTTGCAGCAATATGTCCTTGCTTATGGTAGTAAGTGTACTGCATGTGCATCCTCTTGATAGCATGATTTTCCTTGTTTAATTGACCTTTGGCTTCTTGCTTCTTTTCCTTCTTCTGCTTCCTGTATGCAGCCATTCCAACATCTAGAAACATCATGGTTATCCAAACCACAAAAGGAACATGTAACTCTTTCCCCATACTTATGTGGAAATTTATCATGCTTTGCAAAATCAAAAGGAATATAATTAGAACTAGATTTATACCTGCCTCTTTCACCTTTATTGCCTTCATGAGTAGGTGAAGCAAATGAAGAAGTGGCTTCCTTTGGAACACCATCAAACTCTTCAAGGTTGTTAGAGTCTCCCTGAATCTCTGGTTCAAGTGTGTGCTTTTGAACACCTGCATCCTGCAATTGATGTTTCAAGCTATTGTATTCCTCTTGGATACAACCTTCACACTTTTGAGGTAGAGGACATGAAATGAAACTCCTTCTTGGGATTGTTTCAATGGCTTTCATGGTAGCTTTGGAATTCTCTCCATAAGACTGTCCATAGCCAATACCCAAATATTTAGGCATTTCCTCAACCATTATTGGTTCAAAAATACCTAATGCATGCTTTCCCAAACCTTTTCCTTCATAGCCCATCTTGGACATTAGCTTGGAACTTATGCCTTTAGTATGTTTCTCAAAAGAACCAATACAAGAATTCTTATAAGAATTTGAAGATAATCTGGAATGGATAACCTCTTCTTCAAGCTGGTACTTGACCAAGGCTTCTTTCGCAACAAAGAGTTGTGTTTCCAACTCATGCATCCTCTTCAGCTTCATCTTTACAATATGAAGTTGCCTCTCCATTTCCTGCAATTTGGCAGCAAGCAACTACTTCTCTTTCTTCATGGAATTTAGCTGCTTTGTAAGCATGCTGCTCTTCCTTCCATCCTCATACATTTATCTCACAATATCTATCATGGTGGACAATTCTTGCTTCATATCTTCATCAAAGAGTCTCGTGAAGAGAGTAGAATTTGAGGACCCACTTGTGGAAGTTGTCATTATGCCAATGAACAAAAAAACTTCAACAAGATAAATAAAGAGCTTATTTAAGCAACCTCTTGCAACAAACCTCTTGTGCCTTGGATTGCCTTGAGGTCCTTTGGGATAGAAGAATGCCTTTAGCCCTTCTCCTTCTTGTCCTTCCTGGACTGAGCTATCAATAGCTTTCCCTTCACCTCCGCAAACTCAAACAATAGTGAGTCTGCAAAACAAGCTTACAATCAACCTCTTGTTGTTCAAACACCTTACAGACAAGGAGTCTTTGCTTTGTCAATCAAGCATTCTGATATAATCCTTCCTTGAAGGTGTGGTTAATCAATCTTAAGCTTTGATACCACCTAATCTGTAAATGGGTCCCTTAGGATTCTTGTCTAGCTTACAAGAACCTCTCCCACTTCCAAAGCTTGAATTTTCCCAAGTCTTTAATGATTAACCAATGCGGAATTCAAAAATGCTTGAAAATATGGGTGTATGCTTGTATTTGTTTTTGACTGTTAAGTGATGTAAAATCTACTATGTATGCTGATATTTAAGTCTTTTACAAGATCGTTGGCTCAACTCCTATTGTTCTACACATAAACAGTGGGTTTAGACACCATTTTATCCCTTCGGCTCTTGAAGCTCTGACTCTTGGCTCTCTGGCTCTTGGTTCTGGCTCTTGGCTCTGACTCTGGCTCTTTGGCTCTTGGTTTTGGCTCTTGGCTCCTCAGCTCTGGCTTCTTTGGCTCTCTATTAGAAAAACAGTCCTCTTGGCTTTTCACTTGGCTTCCAAGTGACCCTGTAGGCTGCTCTTTTTCTTCTGCTCTATCTCAGCATTTCCCACTTGTGCTTGGCTTCAGTAACTCGACCACCATCAGCAATTTAGCAGCTCTGCGTAGTAGCTCTTTGGCTCTCTATTGCTCTGCTCTCTCGACTCTCTGTTGCTACTACTTTTAGCATTCAACAACAAACAATAACTTGGCCACCGTTCAACAGCCCAACAACCCTGTTTCTTTGACATTTATCATGGCTTAAAAGCCAAATCACGCTGCCTGTTGGTTTTCCCTTTTAGGCTTTCTGTCTTCCTACCACAGTCTGCTCGAATCCCTTCCTTGGCGTTCAATAATCATTGCATAATGCACTCAGGGGAGGTGGCCACCTGTTTCTGCAATGGATGAGGGCAATCGGCGCTTGAATCCTTAGTAACAGTCATTCTCTATTTACACAGAGAATTCTGTGAAAACACGGGAAAACCGCATAAAACACAATGTTCCCAGACTTCAAACATTCATAACTGCGCCTTATTTTCCTATCGGGTCTGCTCGTAGGTCGCTATCGGATGTCATAAGGCCTACTCCATGGGTTTCCCCTTTGTATTTTTAAAATACATTAAAACGTGGAAAATATTGCAAATATGGCTTTGGCGGATTCCAAATGTTATCCATTTTCATTCCCAAACCCTTTCGGGTCCAGTTTACATCACATTGCACTTCCCTTCCCTTTTTGTTTATTAAACGAAATATGTGAAAATGCATATAAAATGGCCTTTTGATGGACTTCAATATATATCCAATGTTTTTTACCGCCCCGTTGGGTCTGACCATTGCATTGCATATATAATACATAACATATCGGCCCCGCTCCACTGTAATGTGCCGATTGCGGTCCGCCGATTGCATATCGCATCGCATATCGCATGTCGGCGTTATCGCATTATCGATGGCCCTTGTTATCGTGCAATCCGATCGTTGATCACATCAGCTTATCACTATCGCATATGTAAACAGCCCGAGGTCCTTTCATCGTTCAATGAAACATTGTGATGCAGTGATCGCATATTGCAATCGCTTGAGGCTTAAGGTCCTTTAACACTTCCGCTTGGCTTCTCCGATGCGATTTCCTTCATTAAGGCCTTAAGCCCATTTTTTAAAGAATTTTCCTCATTTTCAAAGGAACAAGGAGAGCTTCTTTTTATGACAACTTCTTCCTCTGAAATCCTTTTTTTCCCATTCAAGTTGTGTTGGATTTAGAATGAGAAGATCTCTGCAATGAAACTATTTCTGAGAGTAGCCTGCGATTTTGATTTTCCTCTGATTTATAAAGGATTTGTGCCATTTGACACCTTTTCCCTCTTGCATGAAGTGTTTTAGACTTAGAGGTTTATCCCAGATCCATTTTTGGATCACTTAACCTGCTCTATTACTCAATTATGGAGTGTAGTTTACCACTAGTCTAGTATGCATAGTGTTTTCAGTTGGAACTCTCCCTCAGATTCCACCTATATCATAAACCAATCAACAATGTGATTAGCATCATGTACATACTTCTTAAGTAAAGAAATGTGAAAAACATTATGTGTATTCATTGTGGTTGGTAAGGCCAATCTATAGGCCATTGGCCCCACTTTTTCTAAGATTTGAAATGGTCCACAAAATTTGGGTGCCAACTTGGCACAAGACCCCACTTTCAGTGAGACCTTCCTTGGTATGCTACAAAGATACACATGCTCTCGCACTTGAAATTATTTGTGAATCCTATGTTGTTATGCATAACTTGTTTTCCTATCCTAGTATTCCTTTAATTTTTGCTTGATATTAGCCACTTCTTTCTCCATTTCCTTCAACATATCAAGTCCAAGAACTACTTTGTTTACTAGGTCATCCCAACTGATAGGATTGTTACATTTCTGGTCATACAATTCCTCAAAAGTGATCATCCCCAATCACTTCGTATATCCATTTTTGTATGAAAACTCCAAGAATAGCAGGAAATCTTTCCACTTCCTTGGTTGATGCATGACATACATTCTTAGCATGTCTTCCAAAATTATAGTTTAGAAATTTGCTGAGGATTTTCAATTGTGTTCCAAAACTAATGAAGAACGTCTTCCAAAAGTAAGAAGTGAACTTAGCATCTAAATCTGATATAATCTTCTTAGGCACACCAGGCAGTCTAAATATCTCGATGAATATTTGGGTTATGTCCAAATAACTTTGAGGGTGGACTTGATAAGTAGGAAATGAGCTTCCTTAATCAACGTTTCCGCCACCACCATAATGGCATTGTATTTTTTAGCTTTCTTTGGTAATGTCGTAATGAATTCCATGGATATGAATTCCCATGGGATTGGTTGCAACAATCCTGCTGGATATCTACATTCTACTTTTACTTGTTGGAATTCCAAACAAGGAAAAATATTCAACAACATCCTTTTTCAATCCTAGCCAATATATTTTATTTATGGTTGTTATCATCTTCTAATAACTAGGATGACCTGAGTAACATATTTTTTGGAACTCATCCATGATGAGCCTGCTTAGATCAGCTAAATTAGGCAGGTATTTTTTGTTATTAAACAATAAGATACCATCATCAATGAGTTGGTAACTCTTTCTCATGGTTCCTTGTGGTTCATTCTTCCAACATTCATTTACATGTTGGTAGTGTTCATCATGAGACAACACCTCTTTAATCCTTTCCTTGATGTCAACTGCACAAGTACTGAAGGATTCCAAATGAACCTCTTGCAGACTTCTATTGAGTGTATCTGCCACCTTATTTTATTTTCCCTTGATGTTATTTATATCAAAATCAAATTTATTGATCAAATCCAACCATCTGGATTTTTTGGCATTCAATTTATGTTGATAAAATATATATCTCAATACCCCATGATCTGTCATTAATACAAAATTTCTCCCCAATATACAATGTCTCCACATTTTTAAACCATGAACTCTTGTTGCAAGCTCTAATTTATGGGTAACATAATTCTTCTTGTGTTCATTTAGCTTTCTTGGTTAATAAAATACCACATATCATTCTTGCATTAGGACTCCACTGATTCATTCCTTGCAAGCATCCGTGCAAACCATAAAGTCCTTGTATGGATATGTTATTCTTAAGATAGGAACACATGTAAGCACTTTCTTCAGCTACTCAAAACTAGTTGCAAATTCTCATGTCTATTGAAATTTTACCCCTTTTCTATGCAAAGAGGTGAATTGGATGCCTAATATTTGAGAATTCCTTAATGAACCTTCTATAATATCCAACTATTCCCATGAAAGATCTGATCTCTGTAACATTCCATGGAGTGGGCCAGTCCATTATATCCTTGATCGTTTTCATATCAACAACCACTCCTTCTTTTGAAATGACATGTCCCAAGTAGTTAACCTGGGTTTGAAAGAATTCACACTTTCATAGCTTTGCATACATATTATACTTTCTCAATAATTATAATACTACTCTTAGGTGGTCTTCATGCTCTTCTTTATATTTTAATATATTAGGATATCATCTACAATGAATAATACAAATTTATCCAAATAAGGTTTGAGAACATTGCTCATCAAACACATGAATGTAGTTATGGATTTTGTAAGCCCAAATGGTACCACTACCAATTCATAGTGGCCATATCTAGTCTTGAGGGTGGTTTTGTGAATGTATTCATATTTAATTCTGACTTGGTGGCATCCATACCTCAAATCGATTTTGGAAAATATTGTATCCCCTTTTAGTTGGTCAAATAAATCATTAATTCTAGGCAGTGGGTATTTATTCTTCATTGTAGTCTTGTTTAGTGGTTGGTAGTCTATACAGAGTCACAACGTTCCATTCTTATTTTTGAAAAATGTTGTTGGGTATCCTAAGGGTGAAACACTAGCCCACTTGTACCTCTTATTTAGCAATTATTTCAGCTTCAATTTCAATTCAACAAGCTTAGGTGCACTCATATGGTATGGAGTCCTTATTCCTCGCATTGTTCCTGAAATTAAATCAATAGTAAAATCAATGTCCCTTTTGTGTCGTAATATAGGAAATTCTTCTAGGAACATGTTGTTGAATTGCTTAAGATGGGTTGGATTTCAAATAGATACACATTTCCTTCCAATTACTTAGTCACATGGATAACATACAATGCAAAACCATTTCTATTGCATCACTTCACTTAAAGTGTAGTTATTTTCCTGAGTGGGATTGGTCTCTTTATCCCTTGCGGCATTATATTCTCACCAATGTCATTAAGACATTTTACTGCTTTGTTTTAATAATTTATCTTAGTTTTATGGGCTACCAACTAGTCTATGCCAATTAGGGCATCATATGATCCAAATGGTAACAAATTTAGAGCTACTATGGTGGTCATACCACCAATCTCCACAAGGTGTCACTCTACTATGTTTGTCATCCATGTTTCTCTTCCCATGGCTAGTAGAACCAACAACAATTCTCTATGATTTTCTTTGGCATTCGACACTTCTATGTAATATTTGGGCTAATATAGTTTAAATTAGAACCTAGGTCAATTAAAATTGAAATAGGTTGGTTGATGACCATACCTTCCATTTGGATTACTGTATCTTGTTGGTTTTCCTGCCCATTGTCTAGTGCATCATAAATTCACATTATGTTCTGAGCCACATCATTTACTATTGTTGCTTCTTGTACATTGTCAAAATTTGTGTTGGTCTGCTATCATTGAGGATAGTTCCTATGCAAATGGTTTTCTCTGCAATTCAAACATTGTATATGGTGTTTATTGGACTCATAAACCTCTTCATTTACCAATTTTGAGGTTCATTCCTACTATTTGTTGTGGAGATTTGCCGATATTCATTTCTAGCATAAGTAGTGAACTTCCCATCCTTCCCTCCTTTCTTATATCTTGAGTTTTTTTTCCCTTTTCCTTTGAAGTTAACCTTATCCTTCTTCTTCCAATATTTTCAGAATTTAGTCTTGTGTTGGACTATTGATAGCAATACATCATCCTTTGAATGACATCCTCCTACTATCAATTTCCCCAACTTGTGCTCATAGAATTCTTTGGCCTTTCTATCATAGTAATTTTCAGAAGGTACTACTCTCGTAAGTATTTCTCAAAATTTTTCCATGATGGCTCTTTCTCCCTCGTGTCTTTAATATTCTTCAAAGCTTCCCACCATATGTTAGCCTTTCCTTTTAAACTGAAAATACCTACTCTAGCCTTTATATTCATAGAGTAATCATGCACCTTGAAGTACTTTTTCATCCCTACTGAACAATCCTTTGCCTCTTTAGCCTTCTTTACCTCTCCATCAAATCTAGGGGGCTTTAATTTATTGATATCCTCTGGCATTGAACTCTTACCATTTCTTCTCTATAATGGTGTTTCTTGACTACAATATTTGATGATTGGTCAAGGACCCTTGACTAATTTATAGAATACTAAGTAGAACCATGTTTTCTTCCAGTTGGGTGTTTGTTATATTCTTTCCACAACTACTCCACGTGTGGGGGGGCTACTGTGGGCGGTAGCCCCCTTGCACGTGGTTCAGGGTAGCATCCCACAAATATTTTTTTGGACGCTATATTACGTGGGCGGACCTACCTATGGTTTTGTGCATGGATTTCACACATGGTTTTGGGCATGATGGTTTTCTGTCCATGGTATTTTTTAGATCCGGTCAAGGGAACTATGATTATGTTCTATCCCGGGTTAATGGATTGGGGTTTATAGATGCTTCGGCATGTATATATATGTATTTTAACATTGAAAGGAATACAATGAAAAATCAATTTGGTAGTCCCGGCTTGGGATCTAGGGGAAAATCTCTGTGTATATCTGTTTTATGTTTTATGCTCTCACATTGTTTATTTTCTACTTTTAAGAATTTGTTTGAAGATAATTTCTATACGGGTTTAAAACCTACATCTGGTATTAGAGTTGTTTCGACTTCAAGGGGACACCTTTACTGCTAAGGGGTTTTTCTCAGGCTTGTGGTAGACCTTATTCAGTGGGATATCTATGGGATCGATTCTTGTGGTGAATGAATATGGCGAGAAATGGAAAGATAGAGATCGAGAAATTTAATGGTCATAGTTTTGAGTCATGGAAACTCAATATGGAGGATCTACTGGTGGATAAAGATCTGTGGATCACGGTAGATCCGGGTACTAAACTAACAACAATGTTAGCTAAATACTGGGCGAAGTTAGATCAGAAGGAAAGGAGCACAATACTATTGTGTGTCTCAGATTCAGTATTTATAAATGCATAAGGGAAGCTTCAGCGAAGGATTTGTGGGACAAGTTAGGGACTTTGTACCAATCTAAGTCTCTAGTGAATAAACTGTTCCTATGAAAAAATATGTATAACTTGAGGATGAAAGATCGAGGCTCGGTGATAGAGAATTTGAAGGCCTTTAATATTGTGGTAAGCCAGTTATTATCTGTTTATATTAAAATTTTAGATGAAGATAAGTGCATCAGTTTGTTTTTTCTCTACCAGATTCGTGGGATAGTCTGGTTGTTGCAATAAGTAGCAATGCATGCCTTGCAGTTTGATGAAATAGTATAATCCTTGCTGTTGGAGGAGACGAGACAAAAAAATATGGAGGGCCAAAATGGTGATGCATTGTCTGTATGAAGATGGTCCCAAAACAAAAACAAAAATAAGTCCTCGAGTGGGAGATATAAATCTAGAGGGAGATCTAAATTTCCAGGAAAACCTGTAAAGGTGTGTTGGAAATGTGGAAAGGAAGGGCACTTCAAAAGGGAATGTAAATATAAATCTATTGAGAAAGGAAAGGGATTAGATGATGCTCCTTTTGTAGAGGTGAAAAACACCTCAGATGAAGGTGGATATGTGTACTTGGCTTCTTCTTCAAGTACACATGTAGATCATGAAGCATTGTTGATTAACTCAGGCGCATCCTTTCACTTCACTCCCCATAGAGAGTGGTTCTACGAGTATGAGAAATACGATGTTGGTGATGTATTATTAGGGGATGACAGGAAGGCTAGAATCATTGATCATGGAAAATTCAAGTTGAAGTTGCAAGGTGGAAGGATTAGAATACTTCCGGGTGTTCTGCATATTCCCACATTGACCAGAAATCTAATTTCTGTAAGTAAGCTGGATGATCTAGGTGTAAAAACAATGTTCGAGAAAGATACCTGCAAGATGGTTTGGGGATCATTGGTATTGTTGCAGGGAGTTTGGATTGGAACTCTATACAAGCTTCAAGGTGTCAGTGTTATTGATGGGTGCAACAGTTTTGTGGTTCCTGAAAGTGGAGTAGAAAATCTAGCGGTCTTTGGAAAAAAGACCATGCTATGACATCAAAGGCGTGGACATATTGGAGAAAATGTCCTTTGAATACTTCATGGTAATGTTATGGTAGAAGGTATGTCAAGTTTCTCTCTAGATTTTGATTTATGTGAAAATTTTGTATATGGGAAGAAGAATCAGGTGAGTTTCCCTTTGGTGCTAAGAGGGCGAAACAAATATTAGAGCTTGTGCACAATGATGTGTTTGAACATGTCGGTTAAATCAGTGGGTAAGTTTGTGTACTATGTATCAATTATAGATTAATTCTCAAGGAATACATGGATATATTTCCTTAAGAATCAATTTGAAGTCTTTGATATGTTTAAAGAATTTAAAGCTCTAGTGGAAAACTAGACAGAGAAGAAAATAAAGGTGTTGAGGACAGATAACGATGGAGAGTTTTGCAAGAAGGAATTTGAAGAGTTCTATAAGAAGTGTGGTATAACATGGAAGAAGACTGCTCCATACACACCTCAACAAAATGGATTTGCAGAAAGAATGAATAGGATGTTGATGGAAAAGGCAAGAAGCATGCTCAGTGGTGTGAGGTTAGGACAATAATTCTGGGTAGAGGCAGTGGACACTGCATGTTACCTGGTCAATAAATCATCTTAATCAATGTTTGAGGATAAGGCTCTACAAGAGGTATGGACTGGTAAGAAGCCTTACCTTTAACATCTGAGGGTATTTGGATGTGATGCATATGTACATGTTCCAAAGGAGAAAATAACAAATTTGGATAGTAAATATGAAAGGTGCATCTTTATTGGGTATAAGGATGGTTTAAAAGGTTATAAGATTTGGAACCCAGAAACAAGGAAGGTTGTGTACAAATGAGATGTGGTGTTTAGAGAGGTGAAAGATGTTATTAAACATGAATTCCTACCAAAGGAACCCGAGAAGATAGAGTTTGAGCTAAAGGAGGAAGAAAAAGACTTTACAACAAAAGAGGAATTAGAAGATTAAGTGCCACAAAATCTATATCTGAGAAGATCAGTTCGAGAAAGAAGGCAACCATAAAGGTATTTTAAATTAATTGGCAACCTTGACTTCACTAGAAGAAAAGCAGATCACTATGTGTATTTTAAATTAATTGGCGACCTTGTTATTTATCTGGTCTTGTATGTGGATGATATGTTGCTGGTTGGAAATGACAAAGAAATTATCCAGTATTTGAAGACTCAATTGTCCTCCAAATTTGACATAAAAGATCTTGCTACTACAAACCATATTTTGGGCATGGAAATTAAATGAGATCGGGAGAACAAGAATGTCTGATTAAACTAGAAGAAGTATGTCAAGATAATACTATAAAGGGTTAATATGTAGGATAGTAAATCGGTGAAGGTTCCTATTCCTATAGGTGTAAAGTTATTTGCTGAATAGTGTCCCAAGACACAAGAAGAGGAAGAGGACATGCCTCATGTTCCATATGTAAGTGGAGTCGGTAGCGTCATGTATGTAATGGTCTGTACTAGACAAAACATTGCACATGTAGTGGGAGTATTGAGCAGGTATTTTTCAAAACCAAGGAAGGAGCATTGGACATCAGTGAAGCAGGTTTTTAGGTATTTGAGTGGGATTAGTGATTATGATTTGTGGTACCAAGGAAGACCAAAATTGGACATATTTTTGGACATCTGTGGATTTGTTGATGTAGATTGGGCTAGTGATATGGATCAGATAAGATCTACAAGTGGGTATGTGTTTAACCTATTTGGAGGTAAGTCAGTTGGATGAGTAAGTGATAGTTTGCAGTGGCACTTTCAACTACAAAGGCATAATAGATTGCAACCACTCATGCAAGCAAGGAAGAAGTTTGGTTGCAGAGATTGTGTTCAAGTATGGGGTTAATACAATGAGATATAAGGATAGACTGTGACAACCAAAGTGCACTTTTCTTGGCATAGAACCTTGCTTATCATTCAAAGACAAAGCATATTGATGTTTAGTATCACTTTGTGAGGGATATCGTTGAGGATAAAAAGGTGCTGTTGGTAAAGGTGGACACTTTGAAGAATACTACAGATGCATTGACAAGGTCTGTGAGGATTGAGAAGTTCTTTTGGTGTAAAGGATCAATGGGCGTTGTAGGGCTGGACCAATGACTAAGCTCTCATGTGGCCCCCCGTGGAAAGAAAACAACAAGTGGGAGAATGTTGGGTGTGTGTTATATTCTTTCCATGACTACCCCATGCGAAGGGGGTCACAGGGGGGCCGGTAGTACCCCTGTACATAGCACCGGGTGCAGCACCTTGGGAAATTTTTTTTGGACCATATATTAGTTGGACGAACCTACCCATGGTTTTGTGCATGGATTATGCACATGATTTTGGTCATGATGGTTTTCTGTCCATGGTATTTTGTAGATCTAGTCAAGGGAACTACGATTATGTTCTAATCTAGGGTTAATGGATTGGGGTTTATGTATGCTTCAACATGTATATATATGTATTGTAACATTGAAAGGAATATAATGAAAAATTGATCTGGTAGCCCCAGTTTTCTGATCCAGGGGAAAATATATGTGTATATTTGTTTTTAAGTTTTATGCTCTCACCATTGTTTATTTTCTCCTTTTAAGAATTCATTTGCAGGTAATGTCTATACAGGGTTAAAAACTACATCTTATATCAGAGTTGTTTCAACTTCAAGTGGATGCCTTTGTTGCTGAGGGGTTTTGCTTGGGCTAGTGGTAGACCTTGTTCAGTGGGAGATCTTCGGGATCGATTCTTGTGGTGAAAGAAGATGGCGAGCAGTGGAAAGATAGAGATCGAAAAATTTGATGGTCATAGTTTTGAGTTGTGGAAACTCAAGATGGAGGATTTGCTGGTAAATAAAGATCAGTGGATCACAGTAGATCCGGGTACTAAACCAACAACAATGCCACCTGAAGACTGTGCGAAGTTGGATCGAAAGGCAAAGACCACAATATGATTTTGTTTCTTAGATTAAGTATTGTTGAATGTATCAGGGGAATCTTTGACGAAGACTTTGCGGGACAAGTTAGGGACTTTGTATCAATCTAAGTCTCTAGTGAATAAACTGTTCCTACTGCAAAAGTTGTATAACTTGAGGATGAAAGACGGAGACTCAGTGATAGATCATCTAACGCCTTTAATATTAAGGTAAGACAGTTATTATCTATTGATATTAAAAATTCAGATGAAGATAAGTGCATTAGTTTATTGTGTTCTCTACTAGATTTGTGGGATATTCTAGTTGTTGCAATAGGTAGCAATGTGTTAGAAAATTATATATTACGGAGCAATGGAACACATAAAATATTGCATAAATATAAACACAGAAATCACATAAAACAAGAGAGACACAGATATACATGGTTCACCCAGTTTGGGCTACGTCCACGGAGAAACAACTAGTCCTTCCTTTTATATTATCCAACAAACTGAAGAGATACAACCTACAACAGATCCACTGTAACACCCTCTTCGCTCTCAATCTCCTCTATCTTTCTCACTCAGAATAGAGATCTACATAGATGCAATATAATTCCCTCATATATAGTGATGGGTTGCCTTTTAAGGCAAAAAACCCTAAATGAAACATAACTTCTACTGTCAGATCTTCGCCTAATAAACGACCCAGATTGACTAGAAATTACTATACTTTTACAAGGCAATTTTACATCTATTCTTAGCTTCGGGGGCACTGCCCCCGAAACCCCCCACTAGGGTGGGGCTCCCCAAAGGTCATAGCCACCCCACTTGGACCCCCCTATAGCAAATATTTTACAGGCGGTGTTGCCACCACATTTCGAACTAGGGTCCAATGTGGTGATACATTTGAATATGGAAGATAATCAAGCTCCACACCCAACACAATGCAATTTTCTTGTAGTTTGATGAAATAGTCTCATCCTTACCGTCAGAGGAGATGAGACGGAGAAATATGGAGGGCCAGAATGGTGATGCCTTGTCTATATGAGTACGGTCCCAAAACAGAAACAAAAATAATTCCTCAAGTGGGAGATCTAAATCTAGAGGGAGATATAAATCTCCAGGAAAACCTGTAGAGGTGTGTTGGAAATGCGGAAAGGAAGGGAACTTCAAAAGGGACTGCAAATCTAAAGCTCATGAGAAAAGGAAGGGATCTGATGATGCTCCTTATGTAGAGGTGAAAACCTCCTCAAATGAAGGTGGGGATGTGTACTTGGCTTCTTCTTCAAGTACTGTTATGGAACTGGCTCACAGAAAGATTGAAAAGATAGATGAACACGTTAGAAATAAGCCTCTTTGAGGGGACAACCTCCTTTACATTACACAAAAGAACAATTCTTAGATGATACAAATGACAAGACCTGCCTTCTATATATAGGAGTCTAAGGGGTCATAATATAATTAGAGCCGACATAACAATAATAATGTAAGGGCATAATAATAACAATAGTGGGCTTCTATGGGGCACAACAATAATAGTATGGGGACTATATGGGCACAAAATCATAATAAGAGGGTTACACTAGTAGTATAGGGACCTAACATGCCCCTCTCCTTCAAAAAGTGTTGTCCTCAACGCTTGTGTAGTTCTTGATGCTTCTGTACAAAATCCTTGTCTTCCCATGTGGAATCTTCAGCGAGTAGGTTCTTCCACTTGATGAGATAATCTAAAATTGATTGATTTCGTAGCTGTCGGATTCTTATTTCTATGAATGCTCCAGGTTCCAATTGATTTTTCCTTCCTCATAAAGTTCTGGCAATGTTGTTTGAACTGGGATCTTCTGTAACTTTTGAATGAGTGGCCACACTTCTTCATCCTTTTTCCATTCATTCCTTGCTTCATGTATCCAATCTAGTTGGATAATAGAAATAGCACAAAGTAATGCTTCCACATCCTCATCCTTTCTTGAGAGTCCATCTGCAACAACTTTTTTGCTTCCCTTTTTTGTGGATGATTTCAAAGTCATAACCCAACATATTTGTGACCCATTTTTATATTCTTCTAAAGATAATCTTTGTTCTAAAAAGTATTTAAGACTATCATGATCCATTTTTACCTTGAAGTGTCTTCCCATTAGGTAAGGTCGCTATTTCTTAAGTGCCTGTAATATTGCCAACATTCCTTCTCATAAATTGCTTGCTTGAGATGTAGCTGTAAAAATACCCAATCTCCTACATCAAAACTTCTTTCACTATGATGTTGATTTACCTGTTTTTTTTTCATTCGATTCTGCACCAAAGTGGCATTATCCTTTAAAAGTTGGAGAACTTGTTGTTCATGCTCGATGTGATCTTTCACTGCTTGAATATTTTTCTTCTTGATATGTCCTTCTATCTTGAGAGTTTGAGGAGTGGTAATTTCTTCGAATGCATTACAAGATATGATCAGATTCATTTCTTGATGCTCGATGTGATCTTTCACTTCTTGAACATTTTTCTTCTTGATATGTCCTTCTATCTTGATAGTTTGAGGAGTGGTAATTCTGGCCAATGCATTACAAGGTATGGTCAGATTCATTTCTTCTTTCTCGATGTGATCTTTCACTTCTTGAACCTTTTTCTTCTTGTTGTGTCCTTCTATCTTGAGAGTTTGAGGAGTGGTAATTCTTTCCAATGCTTTACAAGATATGGTCCAATTCATTTCTTCTTTCCCTGGGGTTGGTTCCTAGTGTATATCCTCTTCTTTTGACTTCCTTGTTGTCATAATTTTTCTTTGCACTTTTCTTGCCCTCTCTAATGAATCAGGTTCCCAATGAGGAACCTCATGTTGAATGTTATCCTTTAAAGTGCCTGTGGAGACATCAATCCTCTGCTTCTCTGGAATATCATTTTCCCTTATATTTATTTTTTGAAAGTCCTCAATGTTCTTTGCCATTGAACACTTTTGTTTGAGATTTATCAATAGGCTAAAGAAGGTGTTTCTCTTTGTATCCTCATAATGTGCTATCATTTCCTCCGTGAGAATTGACCATGTAATAAGTGGTTTACGAGAACAAAGCCATTTATACCATAAAAATTGATCCAGTTCTAAATAATTAGATGCAATACGTACCTTTTGTAACAGTGGTATGCCATGTAGATAAAAATATTTCTCCATCTGTAGTATCAAATTTACCGGATCCTTGCCATCAAGCTTCCTCATCTCACTTTTTCTTTATTTTAGGAGCTCGATCTTGAAATGGTTGTAACTCTCTAATTTCAGATCTACAAGTTCTGAAATTTCATCCTGTAGTAGCCCTTTGAGTCCTCTTTCTAACCCTGAAATTTTGATCAAGATTGGATTCTGTAAGGAAGCGTTATGTCAAATCTCCCACGATGACCTGATTATAGACTTTTTCAATAGAGAAAACTTGTACGAATCTCCACATGTCATTGTTTCAAACTTAGGACCTGAAACCAATATACAGAAAACTACAGTCCGTCCTCTTTCTGTAACTTCTTCGAAATTTCAATTTGATTCTCAGAGATAAAGTTATGATGATTTTGCCAATGTCACCTATTGAGGATGTAATTCGAGAGCCTGTAGAAACCCTAAATGTCTTAGATTATATCTCCGAAACTATAGTGAGACAAGCTCTGAAATTCAGACCCAAATGGGTTTTAATTTCAAAGTCTAAGACTTCGTAGAAAAAATATTATAGCACAAATTCCACGATGACCTGTTTGAGATGAAATTCTAGAGCTTTCCAAAACTCTAACTTGCTCAGATAATATCTCCGAAAATATATTAAGACAAGATCTTAAACTCTGATGCGAGGTTCAGACTGATTTCTTCTCAAATGGGGTTTTTTTAGCTTCTGAAAATTTGTAGCGAAAACATTATAGCGAAAATGCCACGATGACATGTTTGGAGCAGCAAAACCCTAGAATCCACAACTGTGATACCAAATGTTATGAAATCAGCTCACAGAAAGATAGAAAAGATAGATCAACGCCTTAGAAATAAAGCCTCTTTGAGGGGGCAAACTCCTTTACATTACATAAATGAAAAATTCTTGGATGATACAAATGACAAGAGCTCCTTTCTATATATAGGAGTCTAAGGGGTCATAATATAATCAGAGCCGACATAACAATAATAATTGTAGGGCACAATAATAACAATAGTGGGCTTCTATGGGCACAATAATAATAATAATAATAGGGGGACTACATGACCACAACAATATAATAAGGGGGTTGTACTAATAGCAATAAGGAGTTACACTAGTAGTATAAGGACAGGACCTAAAAAATACACATGTAGATCATGAGGCATGGTTGATTGATTTAGGTGCATCCTTTCACTTCACTCCCCATAGAGAGTGGTTCTGCGAGTATGAGAAGTATGATGGTGGTGATGTATTCTTAGGGGATGATAGGAAGGCTAGAATTTTTGAACGTAGAAATCCAAGTTGAAGTTGCAAGGTGGAAGGATTAGAACACTTACGGGTGTTGTGCATATTCTTGCATTGGTAGGAAATCTGATTTCTATAAGCAAGATGGATAATGCAGGTGTAAAAACAATGTTTGAGAAATATACTTGCAAAATGGTTCAGGGAGCATTGGTATTGATGTAGGGAGTTCGGACTTGGAACTCTCTGCAAGCTTCAAGGTAACACTGTTATTGATGGGTGCAATAGTTATGAGGTTCCTGAAAGTGGAGCAAAAAATCTAGTGGTCTCTCGAGAAAAATACCATGCTATGGCATCAAAAGCTTGGAAATACCAGAGAGAAGGGCCTTCAAATACTTCATTTTAATGGAATGGTAGAAGGTATGTCTAATTGCTGTTTGGATTTTGATTTTTGTGAAAATTGTGTATATGGGAAGCAGAATCGGGTGAGTTTCTCCTTTGGTGCTAAGAGGGCGAAACATATATTAGAGCTTGTGATCAGTGATGCGTTTGGACCTGTGTCAGTTCCATCAGTGGGTAATTTTGTGTACTATGTATCATTTATAGATGACTTCTTAAGGAATACATGGATATATTTCCTCAAGAAGAAATTTGAAGTCTTTGACAGGTTTAGAGAATTTAAGGCTCTGGTGGACAACCAGACAAGGAAGAATATAAAGGTGCTGAGGAAAGAAAATGGTGGAGATTTTGCAGGAAAGAATTTGAAGATTTTTGTAAGAAGTGTGGTATAACACGGCAAAAGGCTACTCCATACACACCTCAACAAAATGGAGTTGCAGAAAGAATAAACAAGACATTGATGGTGTTGTAACATAAATGTTTTTGATTAGTTAGATATTTATAAAAGAGGGTATAAAAAAATAAAAAGTAAAAAATAGAATAAAAGAATGAAAATATGAAAGTTTTTGAAAAAAATAATGAAAAGAACCCCATGAAAAGATAAACAAGTGAGCAAGCTCAAATGCCACTAGAAATAATTCTTATTTGAATCATATAGTATAATCATGATCAAACATGTTTAAATTTATGTTTTTAGATTAGGAAATAATTCAACCAAACTGTTAAATCTTGGTTGAAATAAGAAGATAGGATAGATAAGAGAAAAAGTGACCAAGGCATTTAAACTTCGTCAATTGCATTACATGCACTAGAATAGGGTTAGAATTAACTTTAGGAAATAAAAAGAGGGTCTGCTCGATCAAATGCACCCTTAGCATATATTAATCATGCTTTAATAGGTTAATCTTGGTTAAATAATGAACTAATCGTGTCATTTAAACATGATTAGCAATTTGTAATAAGCGTTAAATGTTGAGTTTTAGTATAAGGTTTGAAGACGACAAGATGTTTTGTCGGCTTGTTATATCGAAAAAGCACTTTTCAACAACCATGATTTTCCCCGCCGGGATCAACTGCGGGGAAATGAATTCTCATCCCCTCCTCCCATTTTTTGTTAACGAGAAGGGGGAAGGGGGGTCCAAAAAGAGGTATTTATTTTCCCGCGCCACATGCAATGTGGTTCTTCCTCACGGCTTCATACCCCCCTTGTTGAAAACCACTTACCACCACCCCTCCTATGAATTCTACTTATTATGCCTCCGCTCTCGCCAATAGTCACCACATCACCTCACGTATTTCACCTATTGGTAATTACACCATTCCTCTTGTCAATATACCACTTTCTCACATCCTATTCCCATTTCTATCTACCCGTTACAAATATTTCGTTGCTCATTAATACATCTAAATCTCATTCTGTAATGGTTCTAACCGCAACAATAATTGATCTAGTCTTATAAAACCCACCTCATCTCATCCCGTGTGACTCTCCGAGCTGCGTTGTTATTATTTTTAATTGCAGGTATTATTTTTAGTTCTCACAACCCCTATTATTTCCAACACCTATCAATTCTAGCTAATTCACAACCCACTACCATTGACAGAGTTTCTTCACTTGTTAGGTACTTGTTCATGCTGGATATTTGTTATCTTCTTCCTTTATCAAACTCCTTAGAAATGGCACCAAAGGGAAACATCCAATCCTCTAGTAGCAAATCAAAGAGTGAGGATAACCCTAAAATCTCTGATACCCTGGACCTAGACCACATGCCATTGGCAGACCAATATTACAAGATTGTCGATACCGAGTGTGAATTTGAACTATTAGAATTATATCACCAGTTGAAGCAAAATTACCTAGACCAAAAAGATGAAATCAACCTTTGGGAATCCCTATTACCCATGTTAATTTTCCCACAGACACACTATTTCACTGATCTTGTCATGTGGTGTCAAGCCAGATACAATCCACTACAAAGAGCCATTATGGCTGAGAATAGAGACATTCTGATCTCAATTGCACCTAAAACCATAAACCAGATGTTGTATATTCCTGAAAATGTCTCCCTCAGCCATTTTTCTACAACTGTCCTTATGGATTTGTATCATAAGCTCACCTTTCCTCATAGAGCCCATATTTTCGAGATTTTCCTTCCTGAAGATTCTAAGCTTCCCAAGAAAAATCCACATTATCGAGCTTCTATGTTCCCATAGAAATCCAAATAGATAATTGCTTTAGTTGCTTTCCTTTTAGGGTATCAATCATACTAATGAGTAGATAAGCCTATTCTAGGCTTTGTATCTATTTTCTCGAATGAACATAAGCCAACATTAAGTTTAATTTTAGTCAATTTCTGGCTAAAAATATCCATGAACAAATGATGAATATTACTATATAAGGCATGTTCAAATATGCACATGTATTAGTCTATATGTTTCTTTTTCAACAAGGAGATAAGTTTCCTATAACTCTTCATAAACAAGATGATCAAGGCAACAACCAATCAATGATACAATGGACTTCATTAGTTAGGAAAAACTCAACAGAGTTTAAATTTACAGACCTCATAAACAACTTTTTTCATACAGTTGCAGGGTTTCTTAGCAGTCAGAGTGAGCTAAGGATCAGTTTAGAGATTAAAAGTGTTTTTCACCTGAGTGAGGAGACAAAAACTAGAGACTGGTATCTATACCACAATTATACAAAGATAAGGGTATATGGATGTTAGCTGGCTCCCTACAAGTTACCTAAATATGTTCCAATGAGGATTTTCTCTCTGGAATACATAAATCAAATGATCAATATGGATGAATCCATTTTGTCTTAGGTAAAAGAAAATCACAATTCAAGATCAAGACTCAAGGGGGACCATTCATATGTAATACCAGAACAACAAGAGATGAGGCAAACTCAATCCTTAAGAAATTCAATTTTCAGCCTAGTTTCACCTGGTCATACGATCCATTCAACATAATTTCTAATTTAAGGGTGGAACTCAAAACCACACCTTATAATATCACTCCTAGACCAGAGATCGAGAAGTTTATGAATCAAGACCAATGGGAGGAAAATACACTACAAGAAGCAGAAGAGAAGGTTATGTCTACAATCACCCTCCACACTCTAATACCTCAGGATAAAAAAGGAAAAAGGAAAAGGGAAGAACCTTCATCTTCAACATGTACATAAATAAGTGCCCAAGAATTCATCATTCAACATAAAAAATAGAGGACACATTTGAAAGATGTCACCATTCAAAATGAGGAAGAACAACAAACTATTGTTATGAGTGGTTTACACTTTTCCACAGGGTTAGAGGAACTCTTCCTTGATACCCCATCCTCCTCGGCCTCACCAAATCCTTCAGAAAAATCATAGTCAAGTGAATTGGGTGAACATGATAATCCCAATATCTTCAGTAAGTTTTTGCAAATTAAGTAGAAAAATGAAACACTCAAAGTCAACACCTATGCTCATTTTTGGAAGCAGACTTCTACCTCCCGACATAGTTTGTTAACAACATTTGATAGTGAGAAAGGAAGGATGAAAATGGAATTCTTACAGGCTCATGTACCATCTCCAAAACGCCTGGAGATGATAAGAAGAGTATCTTCTCATTTGATGCAAAGAAAATACAACCCATGAATCAAACAGATATGCATAAATAGTCTAGAGAAATGATTTTTTTGACCATGACAAATACTGCTATAGAACTTGAAAATTTAAGGACATGTCTCACCAATGTCCAGACACAATTAAAATTGGAGAAAATTTCTTCATCAGTAAAGGACACTAAAATCAAAACATTGGAAGATTTGGTGATCAAGCTGGGTTATGATCCCAGTGATGTCAAAGCAGTGGAGGAGATCCTCAAGAAAAAGAATGTAGACATAGCAGCACTCATGAAACAATTGAAGTTACCTTCTGCAGAGGATCCATAAACAAAAGAAATAAAAGAAAGTGATCAACTTAAAGAAGACATGCTCAAATTGATCATTAAACAAAATATACAGTTAAAGGATATGGAAGAATAGATAGAGAAGCTACTTCAAGAGAAAGAAGATTCTGCAAAATTGACTATAGCTCCAGTAATAGCCATTCTAATTACAGTTGCAGGGACATTAGGGGATTCGACATTAGTACCAGATGATTTGAACAAAGTTATTCAGGACCTGTCTCTTCAGAGACAAGAAAATGATAAGCTCCAACAAAAACTAAATAATCTAGAATTAAAGAAGATAAAAAAAGATACCCTCTTGGTGGAAACGATGCAGAAATATCACCAACTTGCTAAGAAGATTGATCAGTTAGAAAATCAGTCATTGATGGCTCACACATTGGCCCAAGCCACACAAAGAATTTGGGTGGATATAAATCATGCTATAACTGAGATTTGGCCATCCATTTAGATTATTTTTGAACAAGAAGAGTTAATTGACAGGTGCAAAACAACCATTGAACAAGTCAGAACAACACTGGGACAAAAAATGGCTTAGGCTACATCCATGATCAGAGTGTTGAATTTAAAGACTAGATCAAAGTTGGAGAAGATCCAAATTGCAGATAGGACAAATACCATCCTAGAAATAAAGAAGGTATCGCAGAAAAGGAATTGAATGACTCAGTTGGAGACTAAGTGTCAAGCTCTGGAAAATGTTGTCTAGGGATTTCATTGTAGCAGTCCAAAGTAAATATAAAATTAATTTCCTAATGAAAATCAGAATCAACAAGTAAGTACATATCTATGTTACTTGTGATCAACATTTTCCAGATGACAACAAGATTTTGGGGACGACTCTCCACCCAACTGTAGGCTCAATTGCGCAAGAATTTGCTACAACTGGCCACCCCCGAGCCCTCAATCAACGTACTACTGCCAGTGACTCTTAAGTCTTAGAACACCATTCTCCCAAGAGAATGAAAGATAGAATCTCGGAATGATGGAATGCAGGAATGCCTCTCATCGTCCTCACCATCTATTATATAGAACAAACATTGGATGGGAACCACATGCACACACTCCATGTGTCTACATGCGACTTTGATTTTTTAGCTTTCTTGTTTTATTTCTTTACTTTTCTTTTGATTTTTAGCTTTCTTGTTTTATTTTCTTCTTTTTGATAGCTTTACTGATTTTTTTATTGTTTTATTTGTTTTATTTCTATTTATTCTTATTAGAGTTTTAGTATTTTTATTATTATTTTTATTTATTTTCTTGTATATTTTAAATATTATTATTTAACATTAATGACTTATTTTTATTATTTATTATGAAGAAATTTATTATTTATTTATTTATATTATTATTTAATTTGTATTATTTATTATTTATATTATATATTATAATTTATTATTTATATTATTTATTATTAAGGGGAGGGATATTACATACTCTCCCACTTTAAGGAACTTCGTCCCGAAGTTATGTTGAATTAGGTATTATTTATTATTTATTATTTACTTCATGTTGCCAACACCCTCTGCTGAACTAGTATAACCAGCAGGCATCGAAAGTCCTCAACACCCTGGGAAATCTCAAGGAATCTCTGTCCTTTTTCCCACTTTCGGCACCAGGCTAAGCCTGACCCGATCTGTATCCTAGTCCAAGGCTGGCCCCAAGGCTCGCGCCTGACTTAGACCTCATCTGCCCCAAGGCAGGCATCCGGTCTGGTACTCAATGACCCCGGGCATCTCGCAAGGCTGGCCCACTCCCTCCACAACTACTAAGGCACACAGCCCCATGCATCGAAGTCCTTTACATCCCTTCCAGACTTCGGCATCCCAATCCAATAACAGGCACCTAGCCTGGAACACCAGGCACTTGGCCTCCTTAAGATGGTCCCATAGCTCTTCAAGAGCTATCCATCAAGAGCTATACACAAGACAAAGGAACCACTGGCATATGTAGTGTTGATTGAGTTTTGTCCCCAGCCCATATGGTGTTACTTATTCTCCATCGTGCATATGGGCTCGCATGAGATCATCAAATAAACCGGCCCTCTCGGCCCATTTGTGGAGTCTTGTGAATCATCACATCTCAACATGCATCCAATGCATTAACCATACCCTCATAGTATCATAGGAAATAATCCACATGCCAACTCTTGCATGTCATTATGAGAACGTTCATCTTTGTCAATCACAACATTATGAATAATAAGGAACTGCATGCTCATGCATGTCATAGATTTGTACGGAACTATCGCATGCTTCAGTTATACCATCAACATAATTATATTTAAGACATATCATGACTTCTCATAAATGAACCACATGTCAATAATCCTCATATTATAGCATCATAATTCCTATGCCACGTTATGCATGTCCTATCCATCATGAGTATTGAACATTAAATACCTATCATCACTTAGTAAATGAATGTGTCAATATACCTTGACATAACGTCATAATACCTATGCATATCGCTATTATCATATGGATACATTATCACTATAAGAACCATATGTAAATCATTATCTTCCTACCATGAAACATCGTCAATATGTTTTCATCAAGTCGTCAATTATTTTTCAATAATCATTTCGACTTCTTTCTTGTTTTATTTTCTTCTTTTTGATAGCTTTACTGATTTTTTTTATTGTTTTCTTTGTTTTATTTCTATTTATTCTTATTTAGAGTTTTAGTATTTTTATTTTTATTATTTGATTTATTTTCTTGTATATTTTTTAAATATAACTTATTATTTAACATTTAACATTAGGATTTATTTTTTATTTTATTATGAATAATTTATTATTTTTATTTATAATTTATTATTTATTTTGTATTATTTATTATTATATTATTATATTATTATTTATATTATTTCTTATTAAGGGGAGCGATATTACATACTCTCCCACTTTGATCATTTACACCAATAGTATAATCATCTAAGTATATCATTAAATTTCACATGAGCCTCATCATCTGAGTCTTAATCTCTCGTCATATATTCTTCTTTCCCCAAGGAAATTTTGGTGAAATTCCTTGTTTTAGATATTACTAGTGATACCACCATCATCTATCTCAAAATTAAAATCCCTTGATTGTACATCCATTTACCCTTTGGCTTACTGATTCCAATACCGCTATATGAAATCACATATAAACTTTTTTCGTCATGATTTAATTTTATATCATGCTTAATTTACTTGCATGAGGATTTGTTGATTCATGTTGACTTATTTAACAATTAGCACTTCATCCACAGAAATATTTTCTTATCGTGTCGAGTTCGTAAAGTTCATATATCAATACCACTTGATTTCTTTAACATAAATTCAGTTTCCTCAAGCTAGCTAAAAGACTCCTTATTACATAGTACCATTTTTTTAGATTTTGAAACAATTGGAAATACTACTACCATCATTGTCCATGAGAAACTTCAATGTGAGGTGTTATGTGGAAATGACCTCTTTTAACATTATGAGAAGTCCTACTCATGAAATAATGAGTCAAGTTCAATCTCTATTAATTGACTTTCACTTCTTTTGTCACTATGTACACAATCCTTCTCAAGGTTTCCGTATAATATTTCTAGCAACATTCCTTCCTATATCTTCCTCGTTTATTATCATCTAGTCATCATGCAACTTCACACCTTCACATTTTTAAAATATGTAGATCATCATTATGACCATTACCCATCATGTTTCTTGCTCCACTCATCAATACCTTTCTTCTTGATAGAACATCCCTTCATTTCCTCCTACCAGATATTCTTATATATTTTCTCCTAGTCTTCCATGTCTACTAGCTTAAAAATGGAAATTTCTTTACTTTATTCTATTTTGACGTTAATTTCCCACCTCCAGTCATTGTGGTTTCTTTTCTTCCTCTCTTAAACATAGCACCGATATACCTTGGAAATGTTGTTACTATTTCCCAACTTGGGTAATACTTGATAAATAAATTCATTAAGATGGCTACCAAATGTAATCCTGTTTTAAGACATCCACATAATAAAATTGCCTGATCCTTCATCTTGTTATCCATAATTTATTCATATAGTTAGTCAGCTATGGAAAACTTACAATGCGGCTCTCACATTGTTATAGATGTTGTTATGCACACAACTTATCCTCTCCAATCATTCTATTTTATCATACCTTCCAGGTTCCTTAAAATGACCTTCATTATTACCATGATTTTTCAACTTCCCTAGTTGATTGCCAATATTTTCTTCTTTATGTGCATCATCCTTAGATAGACCTTATAGTGATACCTTTAGAGTACCAAGTGATGATTATACCAAACTCTTTCATTATGTTCTAAAATAGGTTGTTTCTTCTTACTGATTTCTTACTCTTGTTGTGATACTTCTTCTCTACCACCTTAATTATCTGATCCAAGTTGGCCATAATCACATGAATTACCATTAGTTATCATCCCAAAAAAATTGCAAGTTTCTCTTTTCCATTTCTCCTTAGACAGCTTTGACCATTATATGCAATTAAACTTGAATCACGAACCTCATGTAACATTATATTCAACATCTGAACTTTAATCCAAATCTGTACGATTTGCCACTAAGACTAAAAGATACCATCATATGGTTTATATATATATATACTGCAAACCCAACTGATTCACTCAAGAATGAAGGGAACTTCAATGGTAGCTTGATGATGTTTAATATATAAATAATATGATTAGTAAATGAGCAGATACATGTAATCTGAATGACAATTGCAATGCCAAAATTAAATTTATTAGAAGATCATATTGAGAGAGTTGTGTTCTTGCAATAATAGACCAGAGAAATGCCAAGAAACTGCTATCACTAAAGGAAATGAGAACAGAAATCCAACCCAATTGGTGAATGGTATGATCAAATTCAAGGAATGTTATCTCTATGTTTTTAGATCAAACTGAACAGTAAAATAATGAACAGATTGCTAGTGAAAAATGATCATCTAAAGGTACTAAGATATCAGAGTTTATCCATTGTAAATTGGAACATATTTCACTTATTTTAGAGCACTTCAATTGATGACAAATTTCAACTTCAATTATCCAAATACTTCAAAAACTGTGCTGTAAAATGAACTAGTGGTGAGTAATTACACCAGCATTAAAGATTTGTTACAAAAACATGCCAGTATACCATATCAATAGTGCAATCTTTCAGAGAAATATACATCGTCAATTATGGGTAGATTATCACCATCCAAGATTACAAGATTATATATTTTTCCAATGAATCAATGATTCATAACAAAACTGTATACTTTTAATTAGGTGAGTCATTTAGAATTTCGCTTGTTATATGTTTGTAATGGAGAGAACCGTTGTAGTTGATTATAACACTTTTTATGTTTAGAAAATGATAAGAGGATGCAAGCATAATCAACTCAAGAAAATGAGATAGTGGTTTTACCATGCAATGAGATTCTAATGCGAACAGAGAACCAAAGAATCTGTTGTCTATAATGACGCATGAGAAAACCAATGAGGAACTAATGAATGCACCCAACCTTAAGTTATACCGACATTATTCTGCTGTCAAGAATCCGATTGTTGTAGCTTATTGCCAAGAATATATCAGTCCTTAGATACCAAATTGGATAGCTAATTAAAGAAAAACTGCAATGTGATGTGAGTCACTAGATGATCCAATCAATCCATTAATTCACTTTTCAAATGATCACTGAATGCAAGATAAGGAGTACTAATGATCTAGATTCAAGCTTAGTGCCAAGTGCAAAGGTAATATATCACGGTAATGTCAAGATCAGACCTATAACCTCTAAAAACATCAGATTTCTAACAGTGAAATCAAGTCACCCGCATATGCATGCAATGATAGCCAAACAATGTAATCAGTCACTCAATATCAAGATTCATCACTGAAGAAGCATAAAATAAGAGCCAAAAATGTTGTGATAATTATGCAGTGAATTTTTAACTAGATATGTATTAACCATGCCAAATTTATTCACAAAGTTTTGAAGATTCTTGATTCATTTCAATCTACTCTTTTGTATATTTTTCCCCTACGATATGCAATCAGACCATTGCCAAATTTGAAATTGTGTGATTGATCATGCAAGTTATCATTAATCACTAATTTTGTAGTATTAAAACTTACAGAATTGTCTCAACATAAAATCAAAATTCCAATGAGTAAAGCTTAAGAATATTAGTGGCAGTATTGTTTTAAGAAGGTACTTGAATTCTGAAAGAAAATTCACCATGACTTTTGAAATTATATGTCAAGCCAATATTAAGTCTACAGATTTATGACCTTATGTGCTAGGATAAATTGAAATTATTTATTGTAGAGTGAAATATTTTGAGTATCTGTTTAAGCAATCATAACTTATGTTAGAAGAATTAAATGGACTGCTTTTAACAAAATAAATCGTTTGAACAAATTTAGTGAATGTATCTTGAGATTCTTATGGCTATTAAATGATTACTCTAAGAAATTTTAAGAAATAACACAATCAAAGAAATATTCCACACCATAAAGAAGAGACACCACCACCCGACCCAGAACCGGATCGGATGACTGGGAAGGTTATCCCTCCCCAACAAGAAATAAAATCATTTTATTGATTATATGGTCTGCCTGCAAGTGCACCCACGAAGGCAACACCATCCCTCAAATTAAAATACATTTAGCCATATTAATTTCTCGGATAAGACATAAACTTCCCTGCATAAGACATAAGATTGTAAGCTTACGACCATGGCTATGCGTGTTCCTGCAAATTCTATTGCTCCTTTCAACAATAATGTCGAGAAATCTTCACATACTATAAGATCAACTGATCAACCTCACATTGTGGTTCGAAACATTCGTTGAGAGATAGTACCATTTACACACTCAATTGTACTATTTCCTCATCCAAAGTAGGTAATTGTTCCTACAACAAATTATACTTGTTACAGTTCTTGCAGCTATCAAGAAACAAGCAGCAAAGGAAGGATTCGGTGAAAGACCCAAGTAACTGTTCAGGCTAAAGTACACTCATCATACTTCCCCGATGCGGTGTGTCTCCAAAAACAAAGATGATAAGGTTGTCGAGAACACAGTAGGCACATGGGCTGAATATTGAAACGAATACAGGCCCTCGTTTGCAAGGACAAAAATGAAAATCCTGCTCCTATCTAGTACCCATGATGTTGGCTTCATTCCTCTATCCAGAACCGTTATTAGGACAACAATTTGAATGCTCCTGGATCTCTGATATTTATTTCTAAGCCATCTAAATGCTCCGGTTGGTCTCGATCATTAAATTCAATGGAAATTGACAATATTAGATAATGTGGATCGGATTATTTTAGTTGAATTAGTTGCATCATTCATAAAATTCAATGAAATTTAAATTAACACTATTGATATATGTGGATTGGATTATTTTATTTGGGAATTTGAAGGGGATAGATGTACCACATCAAACATTTGGAATATTGCGTTTTGAAAACTAATTTTATTGCATAATACATGATAGCAGTAAAGTAATCAAAATAATTAGAATAATATGTATTTCCAAATAATTATCATAATATGTGTTTACAAAAATGTTGTAAGTGGTTTAAGAAGAAAATAAATTTTGTAAAATAAATGATAATTAAAAAGATGAGGATATGTTGAATTTGAGCTCCAGGAGATAACGAGAGATAAAATCAAGTCACGTGTCATACTAAATTTATTATAAAATGTCATACTATCCAATCATTAACCATGTCATACTAATTTTATTATAAAATTACACTTCTGTCTTCCACATTTACCTTTTAGAAGTTGCATACCTTTCAAAAATATCAACATACTTCGATAACGACATAACCAAATAACAATATAATAGGCAAGTAGGAAATGTACAATGTTAGCACATTATGTTAACTGACTGGCTATGATAAAACGCCCCAACATTGTCTTCAAAAAAATATACAAAGTGAACCTGTGTATTGGATAAACCATTATCTTATGTTCCCTAAATTTTGAAGTTGGATAGGCGAAGTACTACCTTATGCAGATATGGAAATCCATCCAATGTTTGCAGATTGTTTTGTTCTTGCATCCAATCCACGTCACACCAATCCATCAAGGGCGACCACAAACCTCCGTTTTAACCAATCCTGTTGAATCTTTTAAATAAAACAACCCTTTTGAATAACCTTATTGAACCCTTTTTATAAGCTAGAATGCATTTGTATTTGTGAACGGGAATGTCGGCCCCTACTTTGAAAGACTCCAACCGAAATGTCTTCGAAATGATATTTTGATTAAATTTGCAGAAATTGTTAAAAATATTAGTATATCCACATTTCGAAATCCACCATCGACTGAAAGATCAATTATAAAACCCTCTAGGCATCATTCAAAAAACACAATACTTTATGAAGAATGACAAGGAACCCTGGGAATTTAAAATGGCAAATGTCGGAAAATTTCTAAATGGCTTCACAATAACAATGCTTAAAACACAATTTAAGATTTAAATTAACAATTTTCTAGAGGGCCTGTCAGCTTGGTAAAAAAAAAAAACAAAGGTCATTATGGCAACCACAACATATGATAAACGAGCTTTATCTGATGTCTATCATAAAAATACACACCACTTAGTTTGTGGTAGAGCCCTCAAACAATTGTTAGAAATCGCTAACAAATTAATGAAAACAAATCAGAATTGTGGAAATCTAGAAACCCTGATTCCAAAATTCAGTTGCCGTGGAAATTACTCGTAGGAAAGTAAGCATCCTGTAACTTTCAAAAACAAGTCAAGTTAAATATTCCAACAAAATAAAAAAAGAAATAAAATTAGATGCCCATAGACCCTAAGAGTTGAGCCTTGCTCTGATACCATATGTAGCAGTCCAAAGTAAATATAAAATTAATTTCCTAATGAAAATCAGAATCAACAAATAAGTACATACCTATGTTACCTGTGATCAACGTTTGCCAGATGACAACAAGGTTTTGGGGACGACTCTCCACCCAACCGTAGGCTCAATTGCGCAAGAATTTGCTGCAACTGGCCACCCCCGAGCCCTCAATCAACGTACTACTGCCAGTGACTCCTAAGTCTTAGAACACCATTCTCCCAAGAGAGTGAAAGATAGAATCTTGGAATGATGGAATGCAGGAATGCCTCTCATCATCCTCACAATCTATTAAATAGAACAAACATTAGATGGGAACCACATGCACACACTCCATGTGTCTACATGCGACTTTGATTTTTTAGCTTTCTTGTTTTATTTCTTTACTTTTCTGTTGAATTTTAGCTTTCTTGTTTTATTTTCTTCTTTTTGATAGCTTTATTGTTTTATTTCGACTTAATCTTATTTAAGTTTATTACTATTATTCTTATTTGAGTTTTAGTATTTTTATTTTTATTATTTTATTTATTTTCTTGTATATTTTTTAAATATAACTTATTATTTAAGATTTATGATTTATGATTATATTTATTATTTATATTATTATTATTTATTTTGTGTTATTTATTATTTATTATTTATTATTATTATTTTTATTATTTATTATTAAGGGGAGGGATATTACATTCATATTAAATTTAATTTGCTGAATCGAAGAGGATTGCCAAGGTTAGTAGCACCCAATGACAGATTAATCAACTTGGAAGATTCCTGTGAGGAAATTTACACTATTACAACAGATACATCCAAGTTTTCAAGTATTAAAGGACATGTCACAGGGAAAGCTTTCATTGAAGCCTTGGAGTTTGATTTAACTATCAAACATGAAATCAAACACATTTTCATCAACAAGCCAACTTTTGAGAAGTATACTGAATTAGATGAAGTTTATAGAAAGATAATAAATATTTCTATACCCAATGATGAAAGGTGGGATGAGCTGTGTGATACTATTGAGTAAATGTTTTATCTCCAACAGATAGACATCAACACAACACATTTTGGTGCCAAGTCATCAACAATTTCCTCGAAGATAGTGCCAACAACCTCAACTATTTAAGAATTCCTACATTTTTGTACTATTTTTGTAATCATTTAGATGTTTCTAGAATCCAAATATTTTTGTATCAATAAGTAGCAATTCAATGTATTAAGGGTTGAACTCTTGGATGAGTTTTCTAAAGGAGAATTGTATCAAACTGAAATGGCTTCATATTAATGTAAGGATTATGGCTTTTCTTGAAACGTCTTGTCACTTTTTGATTTTTTCTTATGTTTTCACTTCATTTGGTTGTTCTGCAGGTATTTAAGTTTTTATGGAGAAACCTGGGTAAGAGAAAACTGAATATTAGTCTATCTTAAACCCCCTCTGAAGTTATATTCTATTTTAGAGATTAGTTTATTGGACTGTTTGTCTTTATAAGCTCCTCTACATTTATAAATTTCCAATCATCTTCGTAATATTAAATATATTTTGTTGGGCTATAAACATTGTTTACTTGAACTCTTTTGTATGATTAACTAAAAATTCAGTTTGAATATTTAGGAAATCATAGCATCTTACATCTCTTCCTTTCCACACACTTCTAAATCAAATTACTGTTTAGAGATAAAGAATCATCCATTTCTAAATATTTAGTATTAATGAGGTTTAAGCACCTGCCTTAATCCGCTCATAACATTGGTCATCCAAAATTTTTTAAAACAACAAAGCATTTTAGATTTTCT
The DNA here is from genome assembly GCA_000404065.3 of Pinus taeda. NCBI lineage: Eukaryota > Viridiplantae > Streptophyta > Pinopsida > Pinales > Pinaceae > Pinus > Pinus taeda. Next base: position 18,226 of record APFE030105667.1, on the reverse strand, counting down.
GGCATAATTAACTAACATAGAATTATCCCAGAGGACAACGTTAGATTGACACCATTGTTGGGGAATGAAAAATGAATTATTTTCCCTGGGGCAACGATAAAATTTTTCCTTTAAGGTGAATAAAGGACTAATAGGTTAAAATCTTTCACCTGGCGACTTCACAAAGCCAAATTGGCTCCTTCAAGACACACTAGATCTCATTCTTATTCTAAAATTGTTTCTCCATTATCCGATCCAGAGAGACTGGTAAGAGAAGTCTCTTTAGGAACAAGACTTGAAGCTTCTTCCTATTTTTTTTGTACCACTACAACCTGAGGATATTTCAGCCTCTGATCCCTTTAGGTATGTTCCATCTCCTTTAGATTTGGATGACTTAACACCTAGGGTTTTAGAACTACTATCCAAAGGAGTTGATCTGCAGTCAGATCTTTTAGTCCATTCACTGGAATAATATCAAATCCATGAAATATCTTCATAATCACCTAAATCAAAAGAAGCATTGAATGTGCATTTACTTGAGTTAAAACCTACTGATTTTATCTCTCCAACTAATATACTTTTCCATCTACTTTTGCCCAACCTGAGGAATTTTTTTATATATATATTCAAATCCTTTGCTTGAAACCAAAGAAGAAGTTGAAACAAAGGTCCAGGATTTATTCATTCGAACACCTTTAAAAACTTTAAAAAATCCTTCACCCCCTTCTTTTCCTCGACCTAATTTTACACCTCCACCTTCACCTACAACATTATCATCCTTTACCACATCTTCTATTGATTCATCTTCATATTCAATTAGGGATAATTTTCAACCTATTGTTCAAGCTAGGTATGCTTCTTTACAGCTTCCTAATATTCTCAATAATTTTCTTGATGGGTATTTAAAACACATACCTAGGTTTAATGGAGAAACTGATTTGTCTACTGAAGACAATTTAGCTGCCTTCTTGGATTTTTTTGATAACATCAATATTGAGCATGAGAATGTGTATATGAGATTGCTTGTTCAATCATTAGAAGGGAATGCCAAAATTTGGTTTAGACAACTTAGACCAAATTCTATATGATCTTGGAATGAATTGACTACCATATTTATGAATCAATGGGGGGTTAAAAAGGATCTTGTGTATTTTCTTACAGAATTTGAAGAACTAAAAAGAAACCCTAGTGAGCTAGTGGCTGATTTTATAAAGAGATTTAATAAACTTTTTCATAAAATTCCACCTGACTGCAAACCACCAGTAGTAGCAGCCAAAGTTAGATTTTCCAAAGCATTTGAAGATGATTTTGTAGTTATTCGTAGGGAAAGAACATCTCATACCTTAGAAGACATGCAAACAAATTCCATAGAAGTTGAAGCCAATAGGTCAGCATCAACTAAACTCAAAGCTAAGGCATAAAAAGATGAATAGAAAATGAAAGCTAAGGAAGAGGGTTCTTCCTCAAAAACTAAAAATGAAGATTAAAATATAGATGAAATCACTTCATTGCTTAGCAACCTTTCAAATAGGATTTCAAAAATAGAAGCTCAACCCAGAACAATTCAACAAACTGCTGCTAGACCTCAAACTCAATTTAGGAGAGCTCCCCAATCCCAAATATTACAAAGACCAAATGATGATCAAGAAATTCAACCTCCATTAATGATTGATGATAAAAAAACTGAAGACACTAGCTCTTTGATTACTGAGGATATCAATAATCTTGATCATTCATCTATCCAAAATGATATTGTCTCTCTTCCTCCAAATCAATCTTCAAGAAAACTCACAACTTTCAAAATACTAGGCCTTTTCTAAGTTTTTAACTGCATAATTGAATAGAAGATATGATTTAAGACCAAGGTCAGGGTGTAGTAGACCTCCCGAAATTCCCATTGTAAATGAACCACAAATTAAATCTATTGAATCTCAAAGAACAAAAATCCAACCATTGAATCAGCCAAATGAAAAACTTCAATTGATAAAACTATTCTAACCACTTTCAATGTTGAAAAGGAATTAGAAAGAATCAAAATGCCCATTCCTTTGTCTAAACATTCAAAGAATCCATGTTATAAAAATGAAGTTTTCAAATGGATCCAATCATCAAGTGTTGATGCTGAAGGAGATAATAACTTTAAAAGATGAAAAACCTTCAGTTGTTTTTGGTCCCAGCTCAGATATGATTGATGAAAATGTACCACCCTTCTATGTCACTTTAAAGGTTCATGATTTTTTATTATACAACTACATGTTAGATTCTGGAGCCTTCCATAATTTGATGCCAAAGGTAATCATGGATCAACTTCAATTAGAGGTCACCCGATCTTATCGTGATATATATAGTTTTGATTCCAAGAAAGTACCTTTTCTTGGACTTATAAAGGATCTAGTGGCCACTTTAGCTCAAATTCCTGTTAAGAGTGTGGTATTAGACATTGTAGTTATTGATATTCCTCCTAAATTTGGCATGTTATTATCGAGATCATGTTGTACCAAATTAGGAGGAAGTCTTCAAGTGGACATGCATTATGCTACCATTCTTGTATATGGGAGAGAACATCTTAGGTTATACAGAGAGGTAAGATTCATGAATACTGTTTGCAAATCAGATCAACAAAGAAATCATCCTATCTATGCAGTAGATCAGTTTGGATGTTTTAAATTATCATCAAATAACTTACAAAACACTCAGCTTAGCATTGAAAACATTGTATATAAACCAAAGACTATTAAGACTTCTATTTGGAGGTTATACTTCGATGGTTCTTGTTCAAAGGAAAGAGTTGGTGCTGGTATTGTACTAGTTTCACCAGACAAAGAGAATATAACTCAATCCTATAAGCTTGAATTTGATGTTAGACATAATGGAGCAGAATATGAAGCCTTGCTTCTAGGATTGGAATTAGCCAAAAGTCTTAAAGTGAAAAATCTAAGTGTATTCAGTGACTCAGAACTCATTGCTAAACAAGTAAGGAATCTTTGTCAAACAAAACATCCTAGACTTAGATATTATAGAATGAGGTATGGGACTCAGCGGATAATTTCTTCCAAGCATTTAACATCACTGTTATTTGAAGGGACAAGAATATTCATGCAGACTCTTTAGCTGTTTCAGCTAGTTCTTTTAAAATTCTTGATCAAATGCTCATGCAATATCATATTCAAGTTAAATATATGCCTTCAATTCTTGATAATATTAAACATTGGAAAATATTTGATGACGATGAACAGTTGAAATGCTTTTTGCAAGTAATTGATGATTTTTCAGCCTTAAAAATTGAAGAAGAACAACTGGATAATGATGAGATGAATAAGGAAAATCAAACTTCACAATTAGACTCAATAATTGGCGATCATAACATCATTTAAGTATCTAACGATTTCATTCCTAAGGGCTTGGTTCCTCTTGAAAAACTGTTTCACCATAACGATATTCCTAAAAATCCATTATCAAATTCACCTGAAGAAGATATAAAAGAATGTAATATTGGAACCTTAGAAGAAATCATAAATATTAAAATCTCTGCATATTTACCAATGGAAGTGAAAGATAAATATTTAGATCTCCTTAAAGCTTATAAAGATGTTTTTTCTTGGTCCTATAGTGAGTTGAAGACATATGATATAAAAATCATTGAAGATAAAATCCCTTTAAAACCAGAAGTTAAACCTTTTAAGCAAAAGTTAAGGATAATTAATCCATTATTTCGTCCTACCATTGAGAAAGAACTTAAAAAACTACTTGATGCCAAGATCATAGTTTCATTTAGGTATTTTGATTGGATAGCAAATTTAGTTCCAGTAAGAAAGAAAAATGGTGAAATTAGACTTTGTGTAGATTTCAGGAACATAAATAAATCATCTTTGAAAGATAATTATCCATTACCCAAGATGGACCAACTGCTTCAAAAAGTTTCAGGTTCTAATATAATTTCTATGTTAGATGGTTTTTCTGGATACAATTAGATCATGGTGAGCCTACAAGAAAGAGAATAGAAAACATTCACAACTCCTTGAGGTACATTTATGTATGCAAGGATGCTTTCCATATTAACCAATGCCAAAGCTACCTTTCAAAGAGCTATGGATAAGACAAATAAATTTGTTTTGATTTATCTTGATGATTCGATTGTATTTTCTAATTTTGACAAATTTTTTTTAAAGCACTCAAGGAAAGTTTTTGACAGTTGTAGAAAGTTTGGGATATAACTCTATCCCAAAAAGTCCTTGTTTGCAATCAAAGAAGGGAATTTGCTTGGCCATATTATTCCTAAGGAAGGAGCGGTCATTGATCCCAGAAGAGTTTCATCTATCCAAGCACTTCCATTACCAAGGAATAAAAAGGAAATTCAGGCTTTTCTTGGAAAAATCAACTTTTTAAGGAGATTTAACCTAATTATATTGAAATAGTCAATGATATCACTAATATGTTGAGGAAAGATCATGAATTCAAATGGAAAATGAAAATCAACTTTTTAAGGAGATTTAACCTAATTATGCTGAAATAGTCAAGGATATCACTGATATGTTGAGGGAAGATCATGAAATCAAATGGAAAATTCCAGAAATATTTTATTTTGACCAAATTAAAAAATTTATTTCTGAAGCCCCAATATTGGCCAATACAAACTATTATGAACCATTTAGCATTTTTTCCTTTGCCTCTAAAACCACCTTAGCTTCTGTTCTTTTACAAAAGAATGAGAATGGAGATGACCAACCTATTTCCTTTTTCAGTAAAGTTATGGGAGATGTTAAACTCAATGATCCAGGTGGATATTGGTGGCCACCTGCCAAGTCCATCTAGACCCCCATCATTGCTTCTCTCAGCATTTTCAGTTTCCTTAATTGTAGCACAACTTACTATTTTTAGCAGTTTTTCGAGTCCTGAACTTCCGGAGCCGTTTTGAGGCCCTAAACAACGTTTTTTGGAGAATCTGGGGGCAACATGGGTCCATGCAATGGACTGATGTTGCCTATTCAAACAATGGTAGTTCTCAGATAGATCTTTCTAACGAGCTATCATACGCATCAAACGGAG